>JAKSZP010014113.1:0-17092 GCA_022478985.1 Massospora cicadina | reverse complement strand
TGAGGCTCCTATCGTTTATATGGCGAAATAAATGGAATCTGCTGGAATTGAACCGGTAATGGTAATTTAAGCGCTTTGGAATGAAGCAATATTGGGATTAACAAGTTATATTAGATATAACGATTTTATATTGGCTTGCCTCTAAAATAAGGCAATGTCAACATTCAATGAAAGGGTTTTAGATCGCCTCAAATCAAGGCAATAGATAATTAAAGATTAATATGCCAACACCAATGAAAAGATGGCGACATGAATAAACTAAGCGAAAGAGTCAGCACTGGCAGAGGCCGCTAGGATATCAGTGAAATGAAGGGACTGGAGGTCTTGTCTTGGGTTAAGTGAAGAAAAGAAGAAAGAGGAAGAGGCGGACTAAGGAAGGATCCGCTGAAGATATATTTTTAATAAAGACGTGATTGGGGAATTGCTCCCATGTTTATTATAACTAATAAGAGTTTACAAGTGTATTGAGGAACTGGCGATCATCATATCAACCGTTCTAATTGTTCAATGGGGGAAACCCTGTGTAAAAAACCCTTTAGCGGGCACATATCAAATCACTGAGATTCAAAAGTATACTTTGAGGGTTTTAACTTGATTTATGGCTCATGTAAGTGTTAAAACACCTCCTTCAGGTGATCATAGTGTATGTTGAATGCTTTAAGAACTCTGTGATGTCATCAAGATAGACAATGGCACAACTTAGCTTTAAATCCTGCATGATTTAATTCATGGCATCTCTTTCCTCTCAGAGCAACTTTAGATCGATTTTGATTTAAAGCAAAAAAGTAAAGTAAGTCTTAATAACCTATGACTATCTCCTTCATTCGCTTCTAGATAACCTCAGACTCTCCGCCGGCTGCTCTCATATGGCTCAGTAGCAAAACCCGCCCAACGTTTTCCATCTGGTGGTAAAACGCGCTTGGACTGATCGCCCAGTCCTACCAGATCATTGGTCAATTCATTCTGCCTAAGGATCTCGCCATCCACCTTTCACATGCCCAGGCAGTGACTTGAAGCCTGCTTGTTCTCTCCCGCTCCCAACTGTGTTTTGGCCTTTGGGTCAAATATGGTAAATTGTTCCCTTACACCAAAAAAGCTATTATTGACATGGCCCAGGAAGTGATGCTGCCAACTGGATTTATAGATTTTTGCCCCTATAAGGGGTAATTTGATTATGCTTCATGTGTGGAGCTGACGCTGCCACTATGGCAACCGTGCCCCTGGTTTTCCAGGGCACCCCTATCCCAACAACGCGCACCCAGCTCCCCACAGGCACCACTATGGTGGTACAACTCGCGGGGTTGCCCACGCGCCTTCCCCTCACGGTGCTTCATCAGGAGTTAGTGGAAGGTTTGGCCATATATGGTCCAACCTCATCCTTCAGTTTGTGGCCCCCAATGGGGCTGCCCGCCTCACTGGGCTTTGGGCATTTGCCATGATTAGCCTATGTTCTAACAAAATTCTCTGTCAATTCCCCCTGTGCCATCATTCCTTCTGCCCCTGACCACACATTCTGGCCCACGTCGAGGGCAGGCTGACCATCTGTCCATCCTGCTTTGAGTTGGATTACTTGAAGCGTAAATGCCCCACTCCTGCTACTTCCGCCAGACCTTCATTGCCTCCGTCTGGCCCCCAATATGCCAAAAACCCCAATGCCTTCCCAGTGTGGGGTACAATCCTTTCCCCCCTCCCCCAAATCCTGAAGCTGCTGCAACACCTGCAGCTGACAATCGGCCCCTCTTCAGCTCAGTGCCACATGCACTTCAAACAATCAGGAGACAGCATGAACAACAGTTTTGATCAATTCTATTCTTTAATTGACAGCCATAGTCCATCAATTCACCAACCTCAAATTCGATTATGACTTGAAACCATGGTCCTCATTGGAGGAAACTGATGAAGTGGAAGATGTTATTGAACACTCAGAAGTCCACATCAAAGAATTTATCCAGGTACAGCACCCCATTCAGTTCCCTCATCGGTTTTATGGCCCCCAGACAGACTCCCAGGTGTTCTGACCTTCCCACCAGATCGCTGTAGCAGCAGCTGATCACCCAGATAATGATAACATCCGTGAGTGTACTACCACATCAGTGGCTAAATTAGCCAAGGGTATCCCTCCTCCCTTTATTGCCCAACCCTGTCCCCGCAGGGCAAACGTGATATCCTTAGCCTCCACAAAAAAACAATTGACACCATCCAGAAAGTGTATGTCACTTTGTAAGACAAGCCAAAAGTCACCCACGCCACCGCTGCTTTGTTATCCCAGATTCCCTCCATTCACCTTCATGTGGACTAATGCTTATCACAGTACCTAGGTGAAATCTTTGCTGCAGGTAATTTCCACGACCATATGATTATCAGCAGACTCAACCCAAATGTCGCAGATTACTCCACACCATTGCTCTCCACCTTGGCCTGCACTCTTTCCTATAAGGAGGACTCTGATGACGAGGATGAGCCCCCTGATCCCCCTCCCCTTCCGGCATGATGAAATGAGCGGCTCACCGCTGTCCTACCTGGTTGGTTGTGATCTCGTTCTTTTGTCTTTTGATCATTCATTTGGGTAGTCGACTCATTCTGTTCAGGTTTGTCTGTTTGTGTGTATTTTTGCTCTTTGAGCTTTGGTAAGGTCTGTCCCCTGGTCAACATACCTTGGTTAAATAAAAGATGTGATCTGTAGCATGCTGAAAAGTTTCAGGTGTGTTGCAAAGCCCTCGAAGTAACTGGATGGGTTGGAAAGACCCTCTTTGCGCTAAGAACGCATTTCTTTTGGTATTGTGAAGAAAGGTCCATTTGAAAATACCACCAGCGAAGTCCTTTTCAGAAATGGAAGTTAGATCTAGAAATTTGTCCCTGGGCGTCATCAATGCGGGGATGGGACAATTTTCCTTTTTTATGAGAGTAATTAATTTGCGGTAGTCTATGACTTCCCAATGATCCCCCTTTTCTGATTAACAAGTAGTGAGAATACCAAGGTGTTTGAGATGTAACTAGTAACCACACGTCTAGTAACTGCTTGAGTTTAGTCCTCATCTACTGTCCTTCCAGATTTGACTTGTGGTAGGTTTTAACTGAATAAAATGGGAATCACCCACATTGATGGAGTGGCTCCAGTCCTTCATGGGGCCATAGTCTTTATGTTTCGGAGGTTATGTCACTATATCCTACTAATAAAAAATGGACCTTTTCCAACTCATCCGGGGTCAGCACATGAAATATGGACATTGGGTAAGGTAAATTTCAGGTTATCAGTTGGAAAGCCCAAATCATCATACAACAATGAGGTAGATATGTTAAATTTCATCTATGGGGACCAATAAGCCTTTGACAATCCCCTAGTGTTTTCTTATAACCATGTCCTTGACAGTAAGGTTCCCCAACAGAATAGTATTAGCTTCTGGTAGGGTGGATCTAGTATCCCTGGCAATACCTGAGTCTCCGTGGGGCTAACGCCCTAAATAATTATGATGTGCAACAAGCAGTGGTGTGGGATTTGGAACATGATCCTTGCATTAACCACTAATTGTTCACCAGGATTAATCATTACCTCGTCTAAAGCATATAAAGGGATACCATCCTAGCAACCACTGAATCTGGAAATTTTTGTATTTTGCCCAGGGGTGGTATAACATAAAGGCAAAGCAGAAAAGGGGAGTTCAACCAGGCAAGATTATTCTCTCTTTCTGCGATCTTTATTGGATAAGAATTAGTAGACATCATAGTTGACTAAAGAGTAAACCTTGCTTCATGTTGATTATATCCTACTACACAAACATAAACTGGGTACCTATGAGCATATAATAGGCGTTGTTGTCCAAGGCCGCAGCTGGGGCCAATTAGATTAGCTTTCCAATTTGAATGGGAAGGAAAGATTATGTCCTAATGGCAAATTTGTTGTTTGGGCCTGGAGTTCTAAATTCTTGATGTAATCCGAGTCAGGCGCCAGTTTCGCTTTTTGCTCAGCATATAGGTGATTTTGTTAACTGGGGAGCCAGTATCCAGGCTGGTCATCACCCAGACTTTTTAATGGCTACTTCCATCTTGGTGAGATTTCACCAAAGTTAGGAGACAAAGCCAAGACCTCCTTGAGCCAGAAGGTGAAGGTTAGTTTATGAGCGGGATCAAAATATTTTCAGGATGGATTTCATTGTATGGACCTGCTGAGGAGGTCGAATCAAGCCAGCCATGAACTGATCGGCATTGATGGTATTTTCAACTTCTTTATGACGCCCTAGAACTTGGCTGAGTACTATTCCTCAGGTATGGTGGTCTTGTATACTCCTCCAGCGTTCAATTGATCAGGGACCTCCAATTCTATGGGTACACCCAGTATGTAGTAACCTAATTCATTGTAACCCCTCAGATTCATCCCCAGGAGTACTCTCAACAAAAGATAATGTTGCAACTGAGGTATGGAAGACAGGCATATGAGGTTGGGTAGCTAACCTCTGACCTATATCTTAACATCAAGCCTTTATTTTAATAGGTGTTACTCTTAGGGCGCGTGACTACCAGCTTTGCTGGATGGGAAGGCACAGTGGCTTTAATGAGCTTATTGGGTGCACGTAATTAACGGCTTACAGGTCTCAGACCTACAGGAGTGAGGGATATATGCTTTAAGTCTCACTGAAGCAGCTGGTTTCGAAGGGTGTATAGGTATTGATGGGTCCATAAGAGTCATTAGGGACTCCACCAATCCCTACAGGTGAAAGCTCCTCATTGGTTAGAACTTGGGGGTTCACCCCAGCTTCATTTGTTCTCACACAGGTATGAAAATCAGCAATGTCAATGTTAATTTTTTGGCGTAGCAGGTTGATTCTGTCGATCTGGTTTACACAGAGTATTAGCCACTGAGCAACCAAATTGGATGATATGTGGATTGTCGCCTCTTTGGAAAGACTGAAAGATATATTATATGGAGCAATCACCCCAATTGAAACTATATTATAATCTAATAAACGCAGACTTATCTACTGACCACTAAAAAACCTCTTACTCTCAATCTTCTGCTCAACTCATATCTCAGTAATCCAAGTCAAATGCATCCTCTGCTTAGTAATCTCCTATTCATTTCCTTTTTTAAGTTTTTGTCTATCTCAAGGTTTTAGTGAGTTCCCTTGATTTGCTAAACTATCAACACTTTGATCAAATTTGCTTTATATAAATATAACTTATCCGCTCAATCTCAATGCTCGCCTCAACTTTGATATCTGATCCGCTGGAATATATAGCTTATCATCCAGTCATATCAACTTCTCAACATTACCCCCTCCCTTTTGACTGGATGATGTGCTCCTATTGCTTTTATGCTCGGAGGAACTTCATGCGAACTCAATTGATAATCTGACCACTCATGGGTTCCTTAAAGGTTTAGGCATCATAATAGTTTTCTTGATTGTTTCAAAAGACCCAGACCAAATGTTTATGAGCTTTTTCTTCCTCCAAATCCATGTTGTCGTGGAACAAGACATGATCTCATAAAGCAAACATCGTTAGTCCACTATGTCTACTCTGTTAAGCCGCCTAATCACAAATCTTCTTAGCCAAACTGGTATAATATGCTTTCATTTGTAGTTTTATCAGCATCTCTGTTGAATTCGTCAGATATTACTTCAGTTACACACCGCCAGTGTCCTCTACACACGAGTAAAGCAGGGCAGATAGAGCTGGATGTTCGCCATAAAGCAGGTGGAAATGAATCTTACCAGTGATGAGTGATGGCTGCTATTATATGCAAACATAGTTGTGGTTAAGAGTGTACTCACTTCTGAGGCTTGATCTTTCACAAGCTTATAAAATATGTACACCAATGATACGTTGACCCGTTCCACCATTCAGTTGGATCCCAGATAGTATTGTGTAGTCAAGATTCCGCAGATTGCATCAACTCATTAAACTTGAGCAATATATGTGAGGTAAAATGGTTCCATTGTCCGTTAAGATGAACTGCAGATAGCCATGTCTTTGTATAACTTACTCTATAATAGACTTTGATGGTGATAGCTCCCAAGTCATTAATCGCCCTGGTATCTCCCATATCATCAGATGATCAATTGCCACAATTTATTACTTAGATTGGTTTGCGCCAGTTGGCAGAGGCCCCACTACCTCAAGGGAAACGGTATGCCGGGTGAACTGAGCTTAACCAACAGGTATGTGGTCTTCTTGTGGAAAGGCTTCTCCACTTAGGATGATGACAACATCTTACCTTTTCCAGCACATCATAATGCATGATTTCCCATGGTAGAGGGGTCACGAAAGCTCCACCATTTTCTGCAACCCACCATGATTACTACCCAATGTGCATACATAATTATGGGCTAGTGGAAGTTTTAGGTAAACTCAGCACCAAGTCTCCAATCCACTTTTATAGTTCCCTATCATATAGGAAGGTATCCTGCCTAAGCACATCTATCACTTTAATCACTTGCGGCACCTTGTCATGGTCTTTTTTCCACCACCATCTTCTCATACATAATGTCAGCCAAATCTGCCATAATAGCGACCATTGGTAGTCATAAAAGATAATTTTTATTTTGATGTTTTGCTCCTTGCTGGTGTACAATCTCAAAATCATACGCTTAAGCTTTAAAACTCATTGCGCAAGCTGCCCTTCAAGTTCATGAGGATTTTGTAGCCAGCGTAGCATGTATGATCTGTTAATACTTGGATTTTCACCCCGTGGAGGTATACTCAAAACTGTTTATATGCATCAATCACTGCTAAGCACTCCCACTCAGTCACAGTTTAATTTCTTTAATGATAGTTTAAACTTTGGCTACAAAACGTGACAGAGTGTTCTACGCCATCATCTTTCTGAGATTATACTGCCCCTCAGAGGAAAGAAATGCATCTTTTTGTACTATCAATTATTTTTTGAAATTTGGGTATTGCAAAATGGGCGCGCCCACCAGCGTGGTTCATAATACATCATAAGATTTTAGTTATTTTTTTCATCCAGTAAAAATTGGTATTTTTTTAACAATTTAAAGAGCGGTGCCCCAATACAACTGAAGTTAGAAATGAACCACTGTTAGTAACTGACCATCCCTAAAAACACTTGGATATCGCATTTATTATCTGGCTAGGTCACCTTGCTTATCGCTTCCACCTTTTCTGGCTTCAGTTTAAGCCCCTTTGAATCCACTAAGAACCTAAGGTATTCTAGTTGCTCTATGATTAAGTGACACTTCTAAGGCTTAATCTTGATATTAGTGTCAGCGAGTCTCAAACACTTGTTCCAGATGGTCAAGATGCCTTGTAGACACTTTCAAGAACACGGTTATATTATTGAGGTAAACTAAAATGCAAGACATCTTCAGATAACCTAAGATTGTAACCATAGCACGCTGGAACGTAGTGGGGCGTTGCACAAACCCTGTGGCATATGTGTAGGCTGGAATAACCCCTTCAAAGTAATTATAGCGCATTTCTCACATTTTTCCAATGGCAATCTAATCTGCCAGTACCCCAATATCAAATCCATGGTGAAAATAATCAGCCCCTACAAGTTAATTTAACGCGTTGTCAATCTGTGGAAGAGAATATTAATCTTTCTTTGTTACACTATTGAGCTTTTGATAGTCAATGACCACACAGTTTGTGCCATCTTTTTTTCTTTACCTTAAGCACCGGTGATGCCCATGAACAATTTAATAACTCTACAATCCCTTGTTCAATCTTTTATCTACCTCATCAGAGACAACCTCTTCTACCACCTTTGAGCGCATAATAGGCCGTGATTGGGAGGTTGATTTCCCATAATTACCCAATGCATTACCCTTTAGGTGCACCCCAAGTTGAAATTGTGTGGGTGCAAGTATATCTCAGCATATTTAATTAGAGCTATCGCCTTGTCCTTATGTTCCTCCGATGATCCAGTTAGAGCTTCCTGTGGAACCACTGCCATTACGCTGAATGATGGATTTTCTGTTAGCCCAAGGTCATCCCACATTCCAAAATCATGAACATGGAGAACCTCATCATTAGGGGCCAAATGTAGATACACTACCACTCAGTGCCTTTGGATCATCATAAACTCCTTTTGTAGGTTTGCTAGCAATACCTTCACTTCTCCATTTCCACTTTACAGTAGCCCCAGAGCCACATGATTTTTAAGCGTGATTGCTGGTAGGGCCCCACAATTTCCCCGTATAGCCCTTATGGGATGTCTATTTTGAGAACAGTTCCTATTATGCACTGGTGCCCAGAAGGTATGTCAAAGCGCCATTGCTAATAGCGGAATACCATTATACTCATAGATCTGGTTGGGAGGGCTCTGGTCCTCCGCTTCATTTGCTGATATCAGACAGGAACCCTAATACTATATGCCAAATTGATCTGACTGGAGTGGAATGGATCAATTGGGATTCCGCAGAAGGTAAAGTAAATATGAATCTGTTGTCCCAAAATACTAATGGTTTCTTCCACCATATTGAACATGGCCTCAAATCGCCTCATGAATGAAGCACTAATTATCATATTACAGCTATTATTTGGTAGAACCACCGCTAGAGAAGAAGTTCTAAATAAACCAATCACAAAGGCAACATGCTATAAGCTCCCTCAGACACAGTGTTATGTGCCCCCATGGTCCCATACACTACTTTGTGATCTACCTCAGGCTCCAGTGGAAGCTTAGCCATGAGCTTGGTGGAAATCATATTAACAGGGGCACCATTATTCATAATAGCTCGGATTTTTGTGTTCTGAACAAAGATATCACATTAGGTGCAGACTGAATGATAATAATAAATATTGAAGTTTTTTTGAACATCCAAGAGCTTTTTGTTACCAAAAAAAATTGAGAATACCAGAGCTGACATGAGGATACTCCTGAGCGATATTAAGACTGGAATGGCTACGTTAATACCCACTAGGGTGGTGACGTCCATTGAGGGTCCACCCTTAGTGATGACATTTTGTTCCAGTATCTCCCATGTGTTCAGCTTCTGCATGTCACAGCAAAACTCAAAGCCTGAAGGGGAGTACTCGCTCTCTTGAATGGAAGCTGAGGAATACTCTGGAAGCTGTTGGTATATCAAATTGTCAGCTTGGGTTCCAAGCTCAACATGAAGAGACTCTAGGGAATTTTTAGCTGGCAATTAAATTCGGATTAGTGAAGGTAGAGCGTACCATCTCTACTCTGGTCGAGATTTGCCCTGCTTGATCACACCAGATGACACCACATACACCAGCTAGTTCTCTGGGAAATTAACCACAATATGCCCTTTTATCTTCAGGAGAAGAAAGCATTCATAAAGAGCTTACATCTAGATGTTACAACGGAAGGTCCAGGTCAAAGGTTAGCCATAGTATTGAAGTTAGGCTGGGGATGGGGCTTCTGAGCGTACGGAGGGCGAAAAGGATCTGCCAACATATAAGGTGGACAAATATTCCTCAATGTCTTATAAATGGGTTGTTGCTGTCCATATCCTGAGGAGTATGCTTTGGCGTTAACAGGGGCCTTCCGCTACACATTGGGAGCACTGAACATGGCAGAGAGATGACGTGAAGTGTTCAAAATTTGAATATGCCCCATGTCTTCATCCAGTACATGAGACATAGCATTATGCAATTTGTGGTATGGTTTGACTGCCGCCATCTTTGCTATGCCTACATTCTCAGTAGAAAAAATTCTGGCTCCTATTATCACATAGGTTTCTTTTATAAGTTTTTCAGCAAAATCCAACAGGGACTCGTTTCTGTGGAACTGTATGGTCATAAAGTCAGCCTTCCGCTGCACCATTTTAGCTGCGCATTAAACAACTAGAGAATAGTCAATTTTACATCTTGATAGGATATGTAACTATTTTGGAGGTAACAGGTGACCTGATTGGCGCTCTAAACATCCAAAATGGACAGGAGCAGTCTTGCTTTCCGTTGATCTGAGGCCCTTCCATGGCAAATTCAAATCTTTTAAAATACCTGTTCATATTCACATAATGACTGAAAGACAGTAACTTCTCGATCCAAACAAATTCACCTTGCTCTGAGCTTTGACCATGAGAAACAGCCCAAATAGGTTTTGAAGAAATGGGGGTAACATCCCCTTGTGAACTGGCGTAGGGATGGGCGGATGGAGGCTAATCTGCTGAATGGAACAGAAGAAGTTGGGCCGCAAGGAGGAACTTCCGCGACCCCCAAGCGAAAAACATTGGCTGGTCTGTAGCATATATCACCTGAATCGCCACTGACTGCACCTTTCCCCCTATCCCAGCTTGTTCTGAAAATTGTTTGTTATTTATTCGTTCAGCTTTAACTAAATTAATATTAACACCAGCTGTCCTGCACCTCCTGTTAAAGCGTCTCATACTGATTTTGCAACTCATGGCAAAATTCTCACTCAGAATCCAGCTTACGTTCCACTGCCCGAAGCTGTGAGAGAACGTCCTCCTCTGTGCTTTTCATTCTTGTGTGCTTCCAGCAAGTTTCACATGCTTGTTGGTGGGCGTCATCTACTTATTTATTTGGGGAGGCTCACTCTCACACCAGCTCCTCATTGGTCTGTCAAAGAGTATTTAATTTCACTCACATATCCACATATCTACCATCTTGTTTAATGGAAGGGTAATTTTCTTGACTGTGATCTGCTTGACTAATGATTTCCAACTGTTAACCTGACTCAGTAACTGACAATATTTTGGGGATGTTAACAAAGAGGTGAGCACATTGTCAGATGTCCGCTGATTACACCACTTGATGCAAAGTTGACTGAATTCAGCTGCCACGGGGTCAACATGATCTATTACCCGTTGCTGTCTCAGGGTTAACCTTTCCCTAATCTGAGCAATAGCAGCTCCAAGTGCTTCCTCCCATTCTGTTAGGTCCAACATAAACTTCTTGTGTTATTTCCCAACGTGGTGACGTCCTAGATCCATTTCACTGATAGGCCACACCAATCCAACAATCCCCTATCACTAGAGGTAACTCCTGATTCAACTATAGAACCAAAACGCCTTACTGACGGTGGACATACCCTAAACGGTTGTCCACCTGTACCAGAGTCCCTGCTCTCTAAAAAAAGAGATCAAGGTGGCTGAGTAGAAGGCAAGTATCATTCTTCTGCACTTGAACAAACCTCATGACGTCCCCAATCTCAAAGTTGTGGTGGGCCAGCACATGCTATAGCTGGTAGATTAATGGCTGCACATATGCAACTAAATATTCTTCAGTTCCATGGGTAGTAAGCTGATGAGACAGACAGTGGTAGTTGCGTCAAGATAGACATATACAACGCATAGCAGGTTTCTTGGTCCCGTTGATTTTGGATTAAACTCAGAGTATGCTCCTCCGCCTCATATTTATAGAGTTGATATCCCTGTAGAAGCCATTCTATAATGCACTGCAGCTGCTGGGAGGTCACGTTTGCAGAGCAACCTTGCTGTTCCTCTGCCAACTCAGGACAAGTTTCTACCTGCAAACAAATCATAGCATCTTCATCACCCATCTCTGTCTCTGTAAAAAGTGCCAGTTCATGGTTGGGTGCTTCCCTAGCTCTCTCAGAGTAATGAGAATGAAATCCAATCAGGTTTTGGTGTAAAAAGTGAGGGCTCGCCATATTGTCCTAGTGCCAATAAGCTACAGTTGACCACTGGCCTCCTGTAGTGAGCACCACTGTTAATTTTTTGGCATAATTGGTTGATTCCGCTGATCTGGTTTACACAGGGTATTAGCCACTGAGAAACCAAATTGGATGATATGTGGAATGTTGACTCTTAACAAAGACTAAAGATATAATATATGTAGCAATCGCCTTTATAGACACTTTTTATTATAAATATAATTAATGCAGACTTATCTACCAACAACTAAAAAACCTCTCCCTCTCAATCTTCCGCTCAACTCATATCTTAGTAATCCAAGTCAGAACATCCTCTGCTTACTAATCTCCTATTTGTTCCCTTTTTGAAGGTTTTATCTCTTTCAAGGCTTTGGTGGAATTCCCTCAATTTGCTGAACTATCAATACTTTGATCAACTCACTTTTATCAATATCAAATTATCCTCTCAATCTCAAGGCTCGTCCCAACTCTAATTTCTGATCTTCCAGAATATATATAGCTTATCGTCCAGTTATATCAACTTATTGACAGTCAACAAGGCCTCTTTTATGTTGCAGACGTCCTTGAAGTTGCGCTTCACTGAGATGATATGCCAGGCTAAAGAAGGCTGATAAGCTAAACCATTTAACATGGCCGTGATGGCATCATCAAGGGTTATCATTCTAGATGTTGATAACCTCTGGTCAGCGAGGTAATAAAGCTTAGCAAAAGCAGAGATCAGTTCGCCTTCATATATACTAAGGCTTAAAAAGGCCTGTTTCTCCATGTTTAAATTTTGCTGGAACAAATTCATCAAATATAACCTCTTTAAGCTCTGTACAGTTATTCAGTGTGTCAAAATAAGTGCCTATCATTTCTTATGCTAGATGACTTAATCAAGGAAAGATGTGTTTAATTTTCTGGATGTCAGAAGCGCCTTGCATTACAGGCTCATAGATATACACAAATGAAGCAATGCTCCTCTCATCAGGGGTGAACTTGTTTAAAATGGGGGTTTAAGCGGGTGTTTTTAAGCTTTTTAAGAAATGATAAAGCGGTTGCTAGTTGCTTTTCAAGATAATAGTCATGATTCATTTTAAAGGGAAGAGTTGGAGGGTTACTTGCTTTGACGGCCCTACATTTTTTGTTGAGATTTTGTTTTGTACAGGAAACACCTATAGTGAGCACCACTTTTTTTAAAATCCATCTAGTTACTGCTCGCTAATGCTGATCTCCGCTGAATGTAATAAAATTACAATAGTATAAATAAAACTTTAGTTATGCAAAAAGGTTGAATTTTAATAGTTTTATTTATGTTGCAGCGAGGGGATTAAAATGTGAACCCTATTACGATATCGTTGCTTAGTATCTAAAATATATTGTAGGCACAAAGCAAGATAGCCATAAATTCATTATTAGCTTTAATCCAAATTAAGAAGTATGGTGGTTTGACCTATTGGAGATCTCAAAAACTCACCTTGCTTTGATGGAACAGCTGTAGAGGGTCAATTGGTTGCAAGGCAAACTCGTGGGAAAAAGATTTAATATATTTTAGCTATTGGATGATAAGACCTCTGAATAGCTTCTCTGATTCCGCCGCATGGTCAGTGCAATCTGACTACCTAAATACGTGCTATCTGACATCGATGAATCCCCCCCCCTTGGGTTGGGACCATCTAGTACTAAAAAAAAAATACGTGCTATCTGTCTGAGTTTCATTAATGAAAGTATTGCCCCAATTTTAGGGGTTCCACTGAGAATTGGATAGGGTCTTTTTGACTGATATTATTGTTATTTCAATCCAAAATGCTATTATCACAGTATGGGACTTAAAATTGAATAAAGAAACTCAATAAATTTAGATGATTTTTGCCTAAACATTCTTCTACAAAATTCAAGATGACAATTGTCTGACAAATGAGGTGATGTCAGACGATTACAAGCCCAATATTGTTACAAGAATGATTTGGGTTTCAATATGAATAATATTTGCCATAAACCCTAGTCAATTCTCAATGTAACCCCAAGAATTGGGGTGATACTATTGCCCTCAATCCTCAGCCATTCGCCCTATGGCTAGTAGCAGGGTTAAACTGAATCTGCGGCAAAAACAAGGGGAGTTGTTTCAAGAGTCCTTTTATCCCCTTTCTAGCTTAGTCCAAACACACACTCTATGACCACCCCATTTTATAGCCTTGGAGGGGTTTTACCAAATTCAAATATTTTCTTGCCCATTGATTGGATGAATTATACTAAAACACTGCCCATGGATATATCTTGTCTGCTACTGACCATCTACCTGTCATTCTATCCAAGCAGGGCAAGTCTTGAGAGCTCTTATAGGCTGAAACATAAAATTGGCTAACTTTGCTATTTCTAGCCTACTTTGAACTTTGTGCCTCACCCACTCTGAGCTTGATGTTTAAATACTAAGCATTAAGACCTTAATAATGTTTTCTTCTTGACTACTTGTGATTGCTAATAAAAAACTCATAAATTTATAAATTCTAGTATAAGATTTTTTTAAATAATATCATAGTATAACAATCCCCCTTTAATTTATTCCTGCGGTTGAGAGTATCATTTCTCCTGCAAAATAATTTTTGAATTTGAGTAAAAATAGCACTAACGGGCCTAAAATTATTTTGATTTTAACAATGCTTGTGCTAAAAAATTTCTTCTCCATAAACTCTAGGTGAAATTATTTCCCAAACAGGAAATTGTGGTGATTGGTGTCCAACACTACTGCAGGAGCCATCACAACGATGCACCCAAATCAATAAAAGTTAGCAGAATATGCTCCTATGGTGCGATTATGACTGGTCTTGGTTAACAGTATTTCACATTGTAGTCAAGGTCAGGCTTAAACTTGAGCTTCTTCATAAGTTTGGAGGAGAAATGTTCACTGAAGCCCTGGTGTCCAGTACTTCCAATATAAGCACCTTAAGGGCGATTAACTCCAACTTTGTTATGCTCTTGCAAAGGGTTTTTCAGTGTCTAGAACGTCAGTGAAAGTGTTGTAAAATTGTCAGTAAGTGAGGAATACAACAAAGGGTTTTGGCACAGGATTAGATCCACTGAGCAGCTAGGATCAACGATGTGAGGATCGTTGTCCTGAAAATAAAATAATAGACTTATAAAATAAATATGGAGCACTTGCTCCCACAACTCTTATTTATTAATATATTTATTACAGCTGAACTCCACTGTTCCGCTAACTCCAAACTACAAAATTCTAATCTCCCTTGATCATCTCATCTTGCTTATATTGTAACAATTTCAGATGATACTACTTACACAGCTTAGTAACTCAATTCGCCATATCTCATTGGTTACATCAATCTTTCATTCATTAATCTCAAGACGCCCAATTAGAGGCGATTTACCAACATTTTAATATCGCCTAATTTTAAGGCGCTCAAGTTACAATTACTCATATCAATCTCAGTGGATCCATCCGTCCCGCCCTCACGACCTAGGGCTTATTGTCCAGTCATATTGGAATTTTAACATCACCCCTCCTTGACTGGACAATAAGGCTCCTATTGCTTATAGGCCCAGAGGAACTTCACATGCACTCAGTTAATGATCTGACCACTAGTGGGGTCCTTGATAGTATATGCATCCCTTCCTGTCTTCTCAATGTCTTCAAATGGTCTAATCAAGATATTGGCCAGCTTATGTTTTTGGCCAAACCCATGTTGATCATAGAATAAGACCATGTCTCTATCCTTGAACTGTGCTAAGTCACTCCGCCATACCTTATTAGCAGCCTAGTTTTTGATTCTCTTGGTTAATCTGAACAACTATGCTTCAGTTTGTAATTTGATCAGTGTATTCATTAGAGCAGTCAAATAGCGGTGCAGATCCATCCCGCCTGAGTCATCTTCACAGGCATATAGGAGTGAGGGCAGAGCGGGGTGCCATCCATAAAGCAATTGGAATGGGATTTTCCCCATGGCCAAATGGTAGCTAATGTTGTAGGCAAACACTGCAGTAGAAAGGAGGGTACTTCAATCAGAGGGCCTGTCCGTGACCAACTTCCAGATTAAGTCCACCAGGGTCCCATTAGCACGTTCAACCAATCCATTGGACTCAGGGTGATATGGAGTTGTTAGAACCCCACAGATGTCCATCAGCTCATTTAGCTTAGGTAGAATGTGTGAAGTGAAGTTTGTCCCATTATCAGTAAGGATGAATTGGGTACAACCTTGTCACTGAATTATACACTCCATAACAAACTTGGCCACAGTTAGCACCCCCAAATCTCATATTGGTCACGCCTCAACCCACCTGGTCATGTGGTCAATTGCTACCAGGATGTATTTGCACTGGTTTGCCCCTGCTAGCAAGGGACCCACCACATCTATTGAGATGGTGTGCCAGGCGAAGTGCGGCTTCACTAATCAGTAGGAAGTCTTTTGGTGGAACGGCTTTTCTACTTGGCATTGGTGACAGGAGGAGATAGTATCAAAAATATCGAAGTTCATGCTTTCCCAGTAATACTGAGGCCGCAATAATTTCATGGTCTTACACACTCCAACATGTCCAAAATGCTTGGTGAGCACTTATAATAATTTTTGGGCGGGTGAAAGGACTTGGGATATTCACGGTAGTGTCCCCTATCTGCTTATATAATTTCCCGTTTTTCTGGAAAATATTAGCCCTTATTCCATCCAATACCTTGACGACTGGGGGCGATTCATCATCAAACTTACTACTAAGCATCTTTTCGAACAGGATATCACTTAGATCTGCTGTAACTGCAATCGAAGTAATCTTGATAAACAATCAGCATTCTGGTGTTTTGCTCCGGGTTGATGAAGAATTTCAAAATTGTATGCCTGCAATTTAAGAGCCCATTGGGCCAGACGCCCTTCCAGTTCTTTCAGATTTTGTAACCAGCGTAGCGAGGCATGATCTTTTACAGCTTTGATTATCGCCCAATGCAAATACACCTGAAATTTCTTATAGGCGTAGATCACTGCCAAACACTCCCTCTCAGTCACAGTGTAATTGCATTAATGGCTGTTTATACTGTGACTACAGTATGCTACGGGGTGCTCTTATCCTTCCTCATATTTTTGGGATAGGACTTCCCTTTAACGGAAAGGGATGCATCCATTTGAACAATGAACATTTTCGAAATTGGGATAGCATAACACCAGCGCACTGGTTAACGCCATTCAAAGCATATCAAAAGTGCATTGCTGACGTTCCACCCATTCAAACGTAGTGTCCTTTTCTTAATAACTCAAAGAGTGGACCCCAATACAGCTGAAGTTAGGGATAAAGCGCCGGTAATATCTGACCATTCTGAAAAAGACCTGTATATCCCATTTACTGTTGGGTGGAGTCATTTTTCAAATATAGCTTCCACTTTGGCTGGTTGAGGTCTCAGCCCTGTGGCATCAACAACAAACCCCAGGTACTTCAACTGGTCCTTAAAGAAGTGGTATTCCCAGGGTTTAATCTTGAAGTTGGTTTCAGCGAGCTGGTGGAATAAAGCTTCAAAATGGTCGAGGTGTTTGGAAAAGGTTTGGGAAA
>JAKSZP010014112.1:0-17155 GCA_022478985.1 Massospora cicadina | reverse complement strand
TTAGGGCCTATTTTAAAGGATCAAACTTTGGGTTGCATTTGGAGTAAATTTTGAGGAGGAAAAATGGTCAATTTTAACTTCCTTAAATACCAGTCGCTTGGCAATTCCTCCATTTTGGAACCACTATAATAAGGGGTTCCTCTCAATTCTAATTGCTGATGTGGTCTGGCATTAAGTTTGGATCACGATTTAATTAGAAGACTGATGGGTGAAGTTTGACTTCTGTGGATCCCTTGAAGACATAAAGTAGCCTTCATTTGATATACTCATGGCCAACTGATTTTTTTTTCTATTTTAAGATTATTTTTATTGGCTTTTCTTTCCAATTACTATCACTTTTAGTAGTATAATTTAATTCAAACAGCATAATTTGATAATCAACACCAGGAGAAATTAGTATAAATAATAAGGTAAAGAGCTTGGTGAACGCGGTAAAGGGCAGCAGACATGGACCTGCACCGCTTAAAGGTACCAAGCGCACAGGTACAAACAAAAATCTCAGCAAAAATAAAAAACCCAAGATGGCGCCTCCTGAAGGTTTCGTCAATTTTTTAGTAAGATACTGTAGTTATTTGGAAGTATCACAATTGCAACCACTGTCATTGGTGGAGCACAGGATACAAGTTTTCCTGGGCGTAGAAACACTGATGATGTGGGAAAAGTTTGGCAAAGCCCAACAAAATTTTTCCCACATGCAGTGTACTTAGCAACCCATACTATCCACAGAGGTTGGGTAGATCTTGGGTTTAAAACCGCAGAAGAAGTGAGCAAAGCAGTGAAGGTCATAGTGGTACTTGACCTTCACGATGGACAGCAATTGGTCCCAACCAAACACACCCATTAGACAGAATCCATGGATATTTTCATAATTTTTGACTACCTTCTGACCACACTGGTGCGCACAGTAGTTGAAAGACATCTCTGAGAAGGCTTGGAAGCCTATGGAGAAATCAAACAATTCAAATGCAACGCTTCCAGCTGATGACAACACTTAGCACGAGGAAGGCAATAGTAATTATTTTGTTGAAATTAGGATCTAGTAGAGGATATTACAAAAATCCCTCATATAGCATCCTTCACCATTGATGGGAAAAAATCCCAGCTATTCCGTGCAACAGTTGAAAGCGCACCCCCCATTTGCAACCACTGCCAGGCCTTTGGGCACAAAATTCATGCTTGCCCCATAAAAGAAGGCCTGAGAGAAATGGACTTCTGTGAGGAGGAAATGGTAGAAGATGACTCAAAGTATGCCAAAATCACGGATACTACACAAGCCTTCAACTGGGGAGAACACGGGCAATATAAATTTATTGACCCTATTTCCCTGAAAGAACAAAAAATGGCCAAACAAACTTGCAAGCTGGCCGTGGCCAAGGAAAAGGCTTCAGAGGAATCAACCATATCGCCAGAGCAGATTTAGGAAGACATGGAAAAATTCAAGTCAATGAACCAATAAGATCTTGTGGAAAATCATACACCTAATCTGACCAGTTTGAATTTGGTGGAACCTGATTTGGAAATGAATGCAGCAAAATTGGGGTTCAGTGAACACCCTGAAATTGCGGAATTGAACCCAATTGGAAAGGAGAATCAACAATGTAATGTGCAAGAAAACAATGCGGCCAATAAAAATCCACAAGTGCACCACAATAACATTTCAAAACCAAGCAAAGCCAAGAGAGGAGCAAAAACTGTGGCGATGAAAGGGGAAGAATACACCCCAACTCCTACTCATGGCTATGCTCTTCACAGCAGAGGTGCAGTGGAGAGCAATGTGAGCGAGGGAGTAGGGCTGGGGGGCCATGCTAACCACTCCTGAGGCGCATCAGGCGTCTCAGTAGAGATAGGGATGCTGAATATAGCAGGACTCAAGGCCTTAACGTCCTGGGTCAAGAAGTTGAGTCTACTATGAAACCCACCTGTGGATATCCTGGCGGTGCAGGAAACCCACTGTCCACAGGGAGAGGAGGAGACATGGGAAAATGCTCCTCCTAACAATATCTTTTTTTTTTTTAGTACTAGATGGTCCCAACCCAAGGGGGCTCCTCCTAACAATATCATTTTGGTCACTTCACTGTGGGGTGATAGTACGCGTGAACCAAAACTTTAAATTTATTAACAAAAATTTGTTCTTAAATGGTCACATACTCGCCATATCCTTTTCATGGCACACTGAAGTGCACACAATAGCCAGTGTGTAAGCTCCAAACAGTGCGTATTACCAATGAGAATTTTTCACATCTTTAACACAACTAAATCTACCAGCAAATACTTTCATAATGGGAGACATGAACTGATGGATCAACCCAGAGATGGACCAATGGCTATACACAATGGAGATACCACAAGGGCAAGTGGAACTCTTAGTACTAAAGGCCACCCTGGGACTATATGATACACTACCAAAAAAGCAACCTTTGCTACAAAACATGACACGCCCACATGTACATAATGGTACAGTTGTCTCTATGTCAAGGATAGACCTAATACTCACACCAATAATTTTCTGTCACCAAAATCCAAAAATTTAAAACTGCAAAAAGCAAATTCTCTGACCATTGGCTTGTTTTGGTATCTTTATAAACTGGCGGAATCAAGTACCCAAGCACCCAGATGTTGCAGAATACGCCCAGAAAGTTTAGACGACTTAAAATTCAAATCCTGGATGGAGAAAATATCCTCAACCAGGGCTTTTCAAACACCTTTTTGCTCAGACCCATTAACCACCTGGGAAAACTTCAAAAAATCAACAACTCAACAAATTAAACATACATCATCTAGAAGACACAGGGCAGTTTCAACCATTATCAAACACATTGGTTGAAATTGACCATCTAGAAAACAACGTACCAAGAACAGGATACAACCATGGATGGGGTCACAAATGGGCTGAGGTTTCTGCTTGGCTAAACACCCTGATCTGCGAACACTAACACTGAGTTGGAGTCCAATATTAAGGAAAAACCATAGGAGATGGAGAAACTTGTTTGAGCTACTTTTCTGACAATTCCATGCTAGGAAAAATATGATAGCTTTTACAAAGGTCCATCTATTAGACAAATCCATAGCAGAAACACTTGAAGAAGTTGTAGCTGAAGTGCACAGGTTTTTTATGAAATTGTATAAATCTGAGCTGGTCAAACTAGAAAAATTGAAAAATTTCCTAGAAGCGCACATTTTGACACCGCGGCCCAAAATCACAATTTAATCAACTAATATCACGCGAGGAATTATGGGAAGTAGTACGCGGTGCACCAAGAGGGAAATGCCCTGGACCTGATGGGATTCCCTATGAATTTTACATAAAATATTTTACTACCATCTCTAACATTCTTCTAGATTCAATGAACAAATGTATTATGGAAACATGTCTCCTACCTGGAGGCAAAGAAGCCTACACGGTCACTTTATTAAAGAAAGGAGACAGATTAGATCTATCCAACTGGCGCCCAATTTCTCTAACCAACACAGATACAAAAATTTTCACAAAAATTATGGCTAAACAACTAGGAGAAATCGCAACTGATGCGATATCCCCATCATAATATGGATTTGTTTCAAGAAGATCCATATGGGATAAAATCCACACAGTTGCAAATGTCTGCCAGTCCAAAACCTCTGGAGCACTTGTCTTTTTAGACCAACAAAAGGCATATGACAGGGTGAACTGGATCTATCTTAGGGCCAGCCTTCAAAAATCAAGCTTCCAAATAGATTTATAAATTGGGTAATGTTGTTTACAGAGTCTGCAACCATGGCTGTGCGGGGAGCAGGCTTCTTAACCAACCCAGTTATCCCCACAGAGAGTACTAAAACAAGGAGACCCCTCAAGCCATCTACTCTACAATTTTATCTTAGATCCCCTAATCCAAAATACAAACACACTTCTCAAGGGAATCAACGTCAAGGGCCAACAATCATTCAAAATGATGGCCTTCTCAGATGATTGTGTGGTGGGAATATCCAACAATCAGGACGCTTGCAGAATTGAGAAAATATTGCAAGATTGTTCATCCATAAGTAACGCATCACTTAACACTGAGAAGACGGAAATTATACTCCTGGGAAAATATCAGACCCATTGGGCGCCATCTACCCAGGGCCAACAAGATAATACAACATCAAGACTCCTGACTAGACATAGGAGGCGTAAACTAGAAATGACATCACTGAAACTTCCATTCATCACCAAGCCAACAGCTGGCCCTGTTCGTCACTTGGGAGTATGGTTGGTGCAGGAGGTTACTCCACTCCATGATGGAATTCCAATTATTGGACAAAATAACAAAACGCATGTCCTCCTTACATGGACATAAAACAGGTCTAACAGGAAGGGTCACGTTAGCCAACTCTTTAATTCTATCAATCATATGGTTCATGGCCCATGCAATCGCTTTCTCACCATCTTTCTTCAACACAGTCCATACCCTATTACAAGGATGGTTATGGTCCAACCATAACCCCCCTGTACACCTTGAAACCCTATTTGGATCTAGAAGGAATGGAGGCATGGGGCTTACTAATTACGTAGAGCAAACAACCCATATACTGGGATCCTGGATAGCTCAGGTGACTAGCCCAGATCTTCCAGATATACATTGGGCCAAAACAGCAAGATATAACTTTACATGAAAACTCCAAGAAACCCAGATCACCAGAACACATTAATCAAGTATCTGGCATCCCATCCTAAAGCTGCAGTACCACATGGCACTCCTGCACATTTCAAACGAATACTCCTAGCCATGAGAAGAGCGACATGGCAGATTCACATAAATGAACAAACCAGTCACTGAGGACGCTTAAGACTAACTCCCAGACAGGAAATAAATGATCAAATAGTCACAGACAATATAATAAGCAAAAGCCCAAATACCATAGCCAGGATAGATTACCTGAACCATATTGATATACCCTACAACCTGGAGACCCAAAGAAGAGTATGGAGATACACACATCACCCTCTACTCCAACCCAGGATAAGAGCACATGTATGGAGGTGCATAAGGAGAGTATACCAAACAGCTGGACGGTCAAACGCCAATCACACCTCATGTGCAATATGTGGTCAGAATGGAAGCCTAGCCCACCGTTTAGAACAATACTCAACATCAGTGGCGGTATGGAAAGAGGTCATGGATTTTTTCGCCAAGAAAATGGACATCCATTCAGCCTATCAAGGAACATGTTTGCTATAAACATGGACTCTCTTATCCACCCATCTCTCAGGGCGCTAATAGTAGCAATAGCACTATGGACGATACATACAATGGTACTGGAATTGTTCACAGGAGCAGTGCCAACAATCCAAGAAGCCATTCATCGCTTCCACAGCCATATATTGGAACACTTCCAAGCATGGCTGTTTGGACATATGACCCCGTAACAGAAGGACAATCAACACATGGTTCCCAATATGGTTCCTAAAAGTTGATCCTTTCCTTCACACATGCTGCATCCAAGAATAATCCAGCATAACTCCCCTTCCCTACCGTCCTAATCTTGGTGATCCTGAATACAACAAGAGGGGTCTTGAACCCTCTGGGGTGTCTTTTTATCAAATTTTATTAGTTTACTCACTATATTGAAAGTGCTTGTCCTCTGGTTGACCTTCCCTAAATAAATAAAAAGATTATTTTTATTTTTATTTTTGCTTTTGTTATTATTATCTCTATTAAAAAATGTGATGGTCAGGAATGTCCTGTACCGTCACAGGCACTGTTAGCAACAGTAAATGATTATGAGCATGTCAAAGTTCATGCTTTCCCAGTAATGCCAAGGGTGTAACAGTTCCATTGACTTGCACATGCCACCATGTCCTACTGGCTTATGTGCACTCATGATAGTCCCAAGCTGTTCTGAGTTTTGCGGAAAGTTCACTGTGGAATCGCCAATCTGCTTGTACAGTTCCCTATTTCATTGGAAGGTATTTTCTTGCATCTCATTTAATGCTTTTATCACTTGTGGCAGTTCTTCACTGTATTCCACTGATCATCTTATTGTACATCACATTGCTGAGATCTTCCATCATGGCAATAGTTGGCAATCTAGATTTGCTGTTGGCGTTCTGATGCTTTGCTCCTGGTCAGTGGAGGATCTTAAAGTCATAAGGCTGCAGCTTAGCATCCCATTGGGCTAGACGCCCTTCAGGGTCCTTGTGGTTCTGCAATCAACATAAAAATGCATGACCCATTACAACTTTAAACCTCACCCCACGCAATTAGACTCTAAATTTTTTATATGCACAAATTACTGCTAAGCACTCCCACTCAGTCACATTATAACTACGCTCATGAAGGTTCAGGCTTTGACTGCAGTATGCAACATTATGCTCCTCCACCTCATCATCTTTCTGAGAAAGGACCACCACAACAGTGAAAAAGAACGCATCTGTATGAACAATAAGCTTTTATCAAAGTTCAGATAGTGCAGCACTGGCGCACTGATCAGCGCCATCCAAAGTGTATCAAAGGAGTATTGATGGCGTTCTGTCCACTCAAAAATGGCATCATTTTTTAACAACTCAATTAGTGGGCCCCCAATAGAGCTGAAGTTAGGATGAAGCGCCAATAGTAGCCAACTGTCAGAAAATTAACCAGATGGATTCCCTTAATGACTTAAGCAAGATTTAGTAGAATATGGGTAATCCTGGCAGAAATGGCTCATTAAATGAATTCCATGGTTTATCAGGAGATTGCTGGTTAGTTGCTCCCCATTTTGGGTTGAGCTGAATCTAGTATTACAACAAGTTTGGAAGTTAGGATCATGTGGAGCCAATCACTGGCCTGAATTGATATAAGGATCACCAGCAACTAGTAGCTGAGAATGACCCATTTATATTATTTAATTAATGTCAGCAGAACCTGACAATTACAGGGTTGAGGCAGCTGAGGATGTTTTATGGCGCCTCATAACTAATTCCCCAAATTAGGTTTATAGATTATCAGCAACTAAAAGCTAAAAATGATCATTTATATTATTTAGTGTGGATCAGAGGATCCCAAACGATTCTGAGTTTGAGGTGGCTGAAATAGTTTCAATTGCCTCATATAAAATAATCAACAAGTTCCTAAGAAAGGCAATTCCCAAATGCTCAACTATGTATAGTTGAATCATGTAATTGGAGAAAAGCCAAGAGACTATAAGTACCTAAGTTACTAAAACTGTTTCCAGTGCATTATCACTAAATTGTATTCAATTCAATACATATTTAAATAAGTAACTTATATGGCTCACCGGTGACTGAAGGCTGAGGATGAAGCTGAAACTAATACTTGGACATTGGGATGAAAAGGATGAGAGGGTCAACGCCAGGGAGAAGAGTAGTGCAGCAGAAGGCTGAGAAAGTGGTTGACTGGAAAAACCAGTGATGAGCCAATAGGTCAGCAGTGGGCAAAGTAGCCCTTTTGTAAATAGTATATATACCTGGCACTTCTTTTTCAATAAATATCTCCCTTTGCCCATTCTCTTTTATGATTTAAGTTTATATATATTTTGTGGGTTGGGGATGAGGCTAGGATCCCCAAATGGCGTGGGTGACATGCCAAGGGGCAAGCCAGCGCTGATGACCCTGACTCCTAAGGCAGAATGGTAAGGGCTAACAAGTCTTCATACTGGTTGGCCTGCCAATCAGCAGAATCCACTGTCATTGGAAAAGCAATTTTCTGACACCAAATATCAGAAAATTGACTGTGTGCTCTGCCAGTTGGCAGGCCAGCCAGTATGAATACTGGTCATCCCTTGTCATTTCACCTTAGGTGTCAGGGCCAGCAGCGCTGGCTGACTCCTTGGTGTATCATCTGTGCCATTTGTATTTTCTCAGTTTCATCCCCAACCAACAAAATAAATATAAGCTTAATTCACAAAAGAGAATGGGCAAAGAGAGATATTTATTGAAAGGGAAGTGCCAGGTATTTGTACTATTTACAAAAGGGCTACTGCGCCCACTGCTGATCTATCACCTTTCTGATGGATTCTTCCAGCCAACCACTCTCTTAAGCCTTCCGCTGCACTTACTCACTTCCCTGGTTTAATCCTTTCATTAAGTCCTTGTAAGTCCTGGGGAACGTCTGCTGGTTGGTGATTGGGCCATTTTCCCATTTCTGAGCAAGAAGGCACCAAAGAGTTTGGTTGTACCCTTTGTTACTCAGGGTGATCTCGCTCATGCGGTGGATGAGCGCTGGGTAACAGCTCTTCTGCTTTGGATCCCGCCCCCAGTACCCACACTCACCTTGGCAGAACTGCTATGGGGAATCTGTGAAATCTGCGCCAAAATCGCTGAAATGAAATCAATCAGAACTAATTTGAGCAGCAATCAGCCTGATGTTCAGATTTAAAATGGTCAATAAGGTATGAAGACCATTATATAAGTCATAATGCCCAACGATTCTAATTTGGTTAACATGGTGATTGGAAAAATCACCCCCTCCCAAAATCGTCAGGGATCATCCCTGATGGGCAGGTAACATTGGACACCATCGATGAGGGTTTGAAGCTCCCCACTGGTAAACCTGGTGTTGCACTCAATGTAATGCCACTGACTGAATGAATGGCCCAGCAACTGAGCACGGGTGGATTGGGTGTCCCAAACCTGTTCCCAATCAAATGGACCCACCCCTATGAGGGGTGGCCTTGGGGGATTCGTGTTGCTTGTCAGGCTAAACGCTGTTGCGCCAACCATTGGAAATGCAGTAGAGCCTCAGTTTTGGATGTGTGAGGTCAAGCCAACAGTGACTCAGCCTGCTGCCAAATTCTTTGATCTCAGTTCCCAGTTAAATTATCTGTACCCCATATTTAAACAATTCTCCAGTTAGGTCAAACTTGCAGGACCTGATCCTGGCTTGTTTCCCCTCTAAATTGACTACTATTTAATCAGTTCATCACACTGAGAAAATTGTTGGTCGATTTTTCTTCCTTATATTTTCCATTAAAAAACCTTCCTCAAAATTTAGTTTTTATATGTTGAGAATTAAGCCGCCTCATCCACCGGCGCTCTCATTCCCCTCAGGGTTAATGGCCATGTTCGTCTGGTATTTTATTTTGTGCCTGTATGAATTTTGGATCACTGGCAGATAGTGGTGAAACTCCTTTCCAGTTTCATATTCGTTGTACCAGCAGCAGTGCCCTGGGAATTCTGGTTTGCCATTCAGGTGCTCTGGCATCTTGGCCGGCAGGCCAGTCTAATTCTAACTTGCTGTTCACCTGACAGTCCTGCTCAATGACTGATAGTTAGTTTTGGCTCATCCTTAGCCTTAAATCACTGGTGAGCTAAATAAAATGACTAATATAAATAATTGATGAATTTAGATTTGACCTTAGAGTTATAATTATTAACAAGAAACCTCTTTGGTCACTCACTTTGAGTTAGAATATCTCAGCATTTCACCAACAGCATGTTTTGACTCTTCTAGTTAATTATTTGTGAATCGCCTTATTCAGGTGATAGTTGATTTAATGAATATGAGATGCCAGAAACAACCACAGCTGCCTCAAACTTGTAATTTTAGATTCTTCTGACGTAAAATAATTAGTACAGGCAGCAATATCATAGATGGAAAATTAATAGCAAATACATTGGCTTTCTGCCAGAAATTCTGACAACGGTCCACAAATGGCAGTTGGCGTCAAAAATTGATTCCATCAATAGAAACTAATTGGATCATCCTTGACTATTGAGATTTTGTGTGCCCATTAGGGCACCCAGTGCAGGCAACTTTGCGGGATAAAAACTGGGGTACTGCCCCACCACACTGGGGCTGCGAAAATCTAAGCACCACAGAAGTGGTCCTGACCGCGGGTGGGGTGGCTCACACCACCCCAAAACTGACATATTATTCACTGTTTGGTATACCAGGTAGCAAAGGCTACCCAGCCAGTTCAGAGATATGCCTACCATCCCTTACTGAGAGGAATGAGACCAGACTGACCCCCAAGTTGGACTTACTTGAGGAAAGAGGATTGCCATAGCTTACTACAGCTATTTCTAGCCGTCTTTTGACTATGTCCAGGGAGCTTATTGCCTGGATTCCTTCAGAAGGAAAGCAAAGCTGGTTTCTGGAAAGCCATAGACCTTACATCACCTCCACCCATATTGTGCACCAGACCCTGAACCCCCCTTGTCTGCAAGCAGTCTTGGTGGGGCATACGCAGTCAGAATCTCAGACCATGCAATATGAACAGAGGATAACTTACACTCTGATTGGTATGCTTCATACTAAAGGAGAACATTACTCCACACATCATCTGCTGCTGGACACTCTGTTAAGATGTGTTTTTCCGTCTCCTCCCCTCCGCATACCTTACAGGCATACAGAAGGCCATCCTCCTTATGTTTACTCCACTTATGCAGAGTCACCCAGTGACCAAGATGTTACTGCGGGGTTGTAAAAGAAAGTTCAGAACTGGTATAGACCAGCATCCCTTAACCCTCCTCCCCCACAGGTCCATAAGGCCAGGTCACATTTTTCAATTGATCTGGGACAAGTACGTCATGAAAAGCTCTCTGTCTTTTAGATTCCAGAACCTGGCAGTTGTGAAATCTGAGAGGCAGACACTTCTACCTCTCCCACCTTGAGCCAGTCCCTAAGGATAAAGAGGCTTTTCCATCTTGAGTATCTCCAGCCTTCTCTTCCTCATGGGAACACCAACCAATACTACACTCCATGACCTTCTGAACGGGATTCCTCAGCCTCTAATGCAGCCAGAGAAGGAAACTCTTCCTCAAGCAAGAAGGAAGTTCAGTTGCTTCCACACCATTCCATGCCTTCCTTACCGGCACCTTGGAGGTACTGGTAACATTATTAGCTATCACCCTAAGCACCCTCCGGCCACTGCCATCAAGGAGGTTCCCCCAGTGAACTGCCCCAATAAAGTGCTTGAAGGCCTTACGCAGACGTGGTTCTATCTCCAGTCCCCAAGCTCCTCCCTAAAGAAGAATCGCCTGGATCCTTTTGATGCTCCACTCTCCACCCTCCAATCTACCCTTGCTGCCCACCCAAGCTTTAAACTAATCTTTCCAGTAGCCTGGTAGGTTTCCCGTGCTTGGAATGGCCCCTTGATTGATGCCCAGCTAACACCAAGATCCTTGTTTGAACTGTCCTTGAAAGCCTTAGAGAGGTAGTCCTCCAGTATTGGAGACCAAAAGATGGATATTCCCTCCTGAGCGACCCATGTGATCCATTTCAGCTGCAGTGCTTTGATCCTACTCCCAAAGTTAATCATACCGATGCCCCCCTTTTTCACCTCCTGACACAAGTTAGAGAAGCTGGTTTTTGATGCCCGCCTTCACCAAATGAACTGGATGATTTAACTCTGTCTTCTACTTATGGAAGATACCAGAGGTGAAACAAATTGCAATGTAACACATTCTGGAAAGAATGAAAGTGTTCATGACAGTGGCCCTGCCTTAATAAAATAAGTTGAGCGATCTCCACTTCCAAGCCACTATTTTAAGGTCCGCTTCGAGTTTGAGCCAAATTTTGTGCAGCAACACCCGCCCAGGGATGGGACACCTAAGGTACAGAAACTCCTTCCCTGTTTCCATTCAAGGGATCGAGCTCTTTGGTGCCACACCCAACATCGCCATTCTGCCAATGGGCCAAGCTCTGGGTTTTGACAGTTTGACCTTAGCGTTGCTTGCATTCTGGTACATCTTCAGGATGTTCATCACCACCTTCTCCTCCTCTGACGAAACATACGTCCATGTATCATCCGCAAACATTGAATGAGAGAAAACTCCTCACTGTTGATGTAAGTTTCCTCCAGTCTGACTTTCTGAGAGCCACTGAAAGGGTCTCTATTGCAAGGACAAACAACAAGGGAGATAGAGGGTCTCCTTGACGCACGCCCTTACACACCTTAAAGGGGTGGTAGAGGACCCCATTAATATCGACAACCAATGAGGCCTTCTCATATATCGCTTTAAGCAGTCTCAATAAATGCCCCTTGATCCCAACCCTACTTGACACTTCCCAAAGAAACTCATGTTCACCGATTATACGCCTTATCTTTATCAAGGCACAGTAGCCACCCCTTCTGGTCATAATGTCTACTTGCCCGCTCTTCTATCAGGTGAAGCAGCATCAAATTGTCAGTAATTGAGCGTCCTGGGATAAACCCATTATGCTCTTTCTTACAACTTCTGCCACAACCCCCTTTAGTCAATTGGTTAGGATCTTCATTGAGATCTTATAGTCAACGTTAAGCAGAGACAAAGGCCAATAGTTCCCCATGAGGGAGGGATCGCCCTTTTTATACAACACCACCACACCCTTTGAAAACGCTGGCTCAATTATACCAGAGGCTAGGAGTTGATTGTAAAGCTCAGAAAGCATTTCAGACATTTCTTCCTGATATAGATTGAAGAGCTTTAAGATCAACCCATCCTCCCTGGGAGCCTTGCCAACCTTGCCTTTGCGGATGGCATCTGACACCTCCAATTTGTGGATCTTTCTACATAGGTGCAGCTGAGTCACCTTTGGAAGTACCCCCAGTCCACTTGAGAGTACTTTTGATGCCTCTGGGTCATTCTCAGAGGGGCCATAAAGGTCCTCATGGTAGGATTTGGCCACATCAGCATAGGAGCTGCATCCTTCACCTCAAATCCCCCATCACAAAGTGACAATATTATCGCTGAAGGTCTGAATACCCCTACTGCCTTGCAAAGTAGGGCCACATTGCTGTTAGTATCCTCATCACATCTAGACTTCCTTTGTTTGAGGCGATCCACCATGAAGGCTCCCATCAATTTCGCATACATCTCGGCCTTGGCCGTGTAGGAAGATACCCCACGACCATGGCCTTCTTGCAGGTACTCTCAAAGCTCCTCTCCAAGGTTTCATAACTCGAATTCATGGCCCCTAGTTGCCTCCCAAAGAATTCATAAGCCATCTTGAGATCAGCCCTAATATGCAACCATTTTACTGGTGCATCAGGCTTCCCAAAAATCTGGCTTCTCCACCACCTCACCTTCTTCTTAATGATATCCTGAATTGGACTCCACTTTAGAAGTTCAAGGTTCAGTCTCCATATCCCTTTCCTCGCAGAAGCAACCTGAGGGTCACTGATCTGCAGTTCCAGGGGCCAGTGGTTTGAAGCACCTGGATCATTATGAAGGATCAACTTTCAGTGAATCAGGAGTGACTGGGGCACTGAAACAAGGTCAATACGGGAGAAATAATCCCCCTGGATGTGAGTCCACCATATCTCCCCCTCCTCACCACGGACAGCTCTCCACACATCCAGTAGGCTGAGGTCAATCATTAAACTGGTTAACTTTTGGGCTCCAGGATCAAAACTCCAGTTGCCTGAAGCCCCAACCCTGTCATCCCTAAAGCAGACACAGTTCATGTCTCCCCTCAGAACTACTGACCCCCCAATGCCTTCCTCATGGATCCTCAGGCCAACCTTCTGGAAGAAGGCCTTCTGTTCAGATCCAGAATTGGGCGCATAAATGCCAATTAATTAAATTGATTCCTCTTAAACAGTAACATCACTGCCACTGCTCTTCCAGGAACCTATACCATTTTATCCAATGCCTTAATCTTGTCCGCCCACCAGACCAAAATACCCCCTTTTGGCTTCTCTCCCCCACTCTTTCCCTCCCCTAAGGGCAAGTATGAGTTTGATTGATCCACCAAGTGAGAGTAAAATGATTGTTTCAGAGGAAACTGGAAAGCCCAGTCCTCCTCCACCCCAGGTTTGTACTTAGTCTCAGTGAGGAAGCTGATATCTATTTCATGTTGTTGCAATCAGAGTTTCACCTGTTGCCACTGCTTGAGTCCATTCAGACCCTGCACATTAGCAAATTCTACCCTGATTGCCATAGGTTCAAAACTGAAGAGGCTTCAGTGTTAGGATCCAGGAGGTCCCCATCCTCTTCCACCTCAGCTGGTTTAGCAGGACCACTTTTCTTCCTCCCCTTTCCAGTACTATACTGAGCCAGAGGTGGAGGCTGTTCAGTCACAACAGCCTCCGGAATTGTAACATTGCCAGGGTTCCTGACAGACCCCTTCACTTCAGGTGGAGGCATTGGGCTAGAAGTCGCTGGCCCACTATTGCTAGCAGGCAGCACCTCCCTCACCTCCGCCTCTTCCCCTATGGGCCTCACGCGCTCTGTCCCACCTACATCCCTAATGGTCGCCCGCCTCTTACACAATCAAGTGATGGAAAGAACTCAATCCGTTTGGAAGCAGCCATTTCCAAAATGTCCTTTGCAGATTGGGACAAAGCGCCACTTAGCTCAATTTGGAGTCTAATGGCTTCCCGCGCCTTCTGGGTCTGCTTTGACTCCATTTTGACCTTCCTCGCGCTTTTCAGCACTCCAGTCACCGCCTCCAAAGTAATGCCAGCCGCAGCCTCATCCCTTGCTTTGGCCGACATATAAGTTAACTTCTCCAAAGCCTTCTGGAGAGCCATTTATCATTCTCAGAGGGTGCCATTACTGACACCCCGCGCTAGGCCCACTAGGCTTGGCCACTGCCACATGAGGTTGAACCTGAGGACATTTGGCTCTGACGTGCCCCTTTGCATCACAAAAGAAGCACCTGTCCAGAGGTACCACAGGGACACTCCAGGTCCCCAAAGTGACTGAACGAGGTAACTCCCATATGATTTCAAAAGTTCAATCTTCAAAACCCAGTCCCCAGAACTACGGTAACTTTTTTCAAGCTACCATTCTTCTGCTTCAAGTTCTTTACCAGCTGGTTTTCATTAAAGGAGATCACTCTGCCAAAGCCTTTCAGCTGAGACATCATGGCCCTCTAGTAATCACAGGTGGTACGTCCCTCAGAATGAACCTTCCAATCTTGGTGCGTATGTCAAGACATACGGCCTCCTCATTCTTTGTGCTCAAACTGGCAGCCAAAACCTGTTCCTTTGAAGCTTAGACTGGAAGGTCATAAGTTTCAACCCAGGAGCCAAACGTGAAATATGAAATGGGACAAACCCACACACCTTAATCACCTTGACAATGAGCATCTCCTTAGACCACCCAGTCTTCACTTCCTCGGAGTGAGACCTCTTGAGGCTCTCCACCATGCCCTCCATCAGATCCTTGGATGGTCTGGAGTTCCACGCTTCAAAAAGCTTGGTTCTGACGCCACAATACATTAGCAGCCGCTGCTGCAAAAGAGACTGAAGCCCCCTGTGCAGCAGAGGCCACCCCCACTGTTGATTTGTTAATGGAGTTGATCTCTCTGGTTTGTTTTTGTGACGAAGTTTTCTCTCCAGGCCCTTTTGTGTGGGAACCATTGCAGCCCTTTCAGGTCAGTCCATCATTTTAGTACGTGAATGCTCTCGCCTTTTGCTGCACCAGTGTAAGCCCATGTAAGCTACTGGCCACTATCCAGGTTTAAAGACAACCTAGAAAACCGCGGTGATTATTGTAGACAGGTGAGCCAAAGCTCAGCCAAACAGGATTGCTACCCCTTGTCGCTGAGACCTGCTTTTGCAGTGCCCCACCTCATAGAAAATTTTTGTGACAGGTGATACGCCTGACTTCTTACTTCCCCTTTTTGCCCATATTCCCCCCAAAGGAGAGTGGGAAGCACCTGCAAGAACAGGTTGAGTTACAGTCATTTCTTTCATCCTCCCCATCCAGGCCATTACAGGACCCTTCTAGGACCTCTCTGGGTTCTGGTGTTAGCTACTCACCCGTGTTTCTACAATCTTTCCTTGTTTACGCCACGTGAAGGCCCCAGCTTACCCTACCTAGCTCCCATCATACTTGGCTATCAGTCTTGAGTGATATTTATACTAAATTGGGGCCACTGATTGGCCCCACTCAAAACTAACTTCACAACTTAGCGGAATACTAATTACAGCTCAACCCAATTGGGGAGCAACAACCAGCAATCACCTAATTGAAATTCAGTCAATAGGCCATTCCGCTGATTTGGCCCATTTAATCCCAAAACTCGTTAAATCATTGGTGTAATCCATCTGGTTAAAATTCTGACATCTCCACCCACTTAACCAGATGGTATTTCTCCTAATCCCAGCCTCGGCATGTGGGGCAGGCATCCAGGGCTTGCCCCTCCCCAATACCAACAATGGCTTAACACAACCTTTAGGTTGGGGTCACACCAAAATGCTCTTCTCCTCCCCAGCTGAACCAGCGGCACATCCCCGCCACCTCCTCACCCACTCATCAGCTACCCTTGCACCAACCAGAAGAACCCTCTGTAGTGAGCACCACTGTTAAATTCACGGTGTAACAGTCTGATTCCGCCAAGCTATTTTCACAGGGCATTAGCCACTAAGAAAACCAAATCAGATGATATGCAGATCGCTGACTATTAATAAAAACTAATAGATATAATATTTAGAGCAAATCACCCTACTCAACGCTTCTTTTATCATAATAAATAGATGAAGAACTTATCTTCAGACTAACAAACAACTCCCCCTCTCAATCTTCCGCGCAACTCTTATCTCAGCATTCCAAGTCAAATCCATCCTCTGCTTAGTAATCTCTTATTTGTTCCCTTTTAGGAGTTTTTGTCTATCTTGAGGGTTTAGTGGAAGTCCCTTAATTTGCTAAACTATTGACACTTTGATCAATTTGCTTTATATCAATATAATATTTCTGCTCAATATCAAGGCTTTCCTCAACTATAATTTCTGATCTGCTGGAATATATAGCTTATTGTCTAGTCAAACCAACTCCTTGACACTGACCATTCCCAAAAATACCTGTATGTAATGCACTTACTATTTGGTGTAGTCATTTTTTGGATGGCCTTCACCTTTGTTGGCTTTGGCTTTGCCCCTTGAGTCTACCACAAATTACAGATATCTAACTGATCTTTTAAGAAGTTATAATTTTGAGGCTTAATCTTGATGTTTGCCTCAGTGAGATGGCAGAATGCTGCTTCTAGATGATCAAGGTATTCAGAAAAAGGTTTGAGAGAAATCATTAATATTTTCGAGATATTTGAGGACACACGACAGTTTCAGGTCACTGAGGATAGTGTCCGTGGCTTGTTAGAACATAGCTGGGGCATTACACAGCCCTTGTGACATACAGGTCAGTTGAAAAAGGCCTTTGGATGTAATTATGGCGCAATTCACCTGTTTCGCTGCAGGCAGCTCAAAATTGCCAGTAACCTGATATCAATTCCATCGCCAAGAAGTAACAAGCTCCCACCAAATTCGA
>JAKSZP010014111.1:0-17223 GCA_022478985.1 Massospora cicadina | reverse complement strand
TTTAACCTAAACTACAACCAGCAAAATAGGTATAAACTTATAACGAAAGGTAGAATAGGCAAAGGGAGATGTTTATTAAAAAGGGAAGCGCCAGGTATTTATACTACCTACAAAAGGGCTACTGCACCCATCGCTGACCTATCAGCTCTTCCGCTGGTTCTTCCAGCCAACCACTTTTCTTCTTCTTCTACTTCTTCTTCTACTACATTATCTCTTCCCTGGTGTCAACCCTCTCGTTCTGTCCTTCCCAATGTCTGAATTAGTTTTGGTTAATCCTCAGCCTTAAGTCGCTGGTGAACCATATAAATATTAACCTAAATAAATGTCAAATTTGGATTCAACTTTCAAGTTGAAATAATTGCACTGGAAACTACTTCAGTCACTCCTTTTGACTCAGAATATCTCAGCATCTTGCCAACATCTATTTTTGTCTAATCTTGATAATAAATGAGGCACTGGAAACAACCTCAGCCGCCTCAAACTCATAATTGTTGGATCCGCCAACATCAGATCAATACAGGCAGCGAATATCTGAAGTGATATATTGGCTTTCCGCCAGAAATCCCACAATGGATCATAAATGGTTGTTGGCATCAACTACTGATCCTGCTGATAGATTGGATCATCCTCATCTATTAGTCACTGGTAATCCTTAAACTAATTTGGGGCCACTTATTTGCCCCACTCAAACCTAAAATACTAACTTGGTGGATTGCTAATTTTGGCTCAACCCAAATTGGGGAGCAACTAACCAGAATTGAAATAAATAACACAAAATTCAGTCAATAAACCATTCCGCCAGGATTGGCTATATCATCCCAAATATCAATAAATCATTGGAGGATTCCATCTGGTTAAAGACATGACACCATTAAAAAGTGAGGACATAAAAAGAAGATGTAAAATAATCCTAAACAATAAATCATAAAATAATCGGGTTAGAAGCATTACCCATTGGATCAGCAATGCTTGCTTTGAAGTAGGCGTCCCTGTCCCAGCTACTCTTGAATTTATAGCTGAGTACAGAGGTTGTGCCTCTTATAGACCAAAGCGAGTATTATATATTAATTGCCAACCTTATCCCTTTTGTACAACAGCTTCTTTATGGTATTTTTGTGCTGAAATGAGTTAAAGTTGGGTCCGAGCATCTTCTGTTCCCTTTACTATAAGAGAACTATACTTGTATCCTAGTTTACCCGCCTCCAAAGTGGGAACCTTAATGGATCAAAACCTTCACAACTTTGTTAACCCTATCATATATCACATTATGCATATATTAGGACTCCATCACCAAAAAGTACTGTGACAATTAGACCTAATTCAGCACCTTTATTCATCCACCTAGAATTTTAAAAATCTGCCTTCTCCTTTGTCCAAGAATATTAAAATGCTTTTCCTAAAAATCGACAGTTAATTAACTAAATAAGATGTCAAATGATTTTTATTGGATGAAGGAGCCTATGCATACTTGCAAAATCAACTCAAAACTCAAGTGGACGCGGCCATATCTGAAGTTTACCTTAATGCCAGACATACTATTGCATTGCTCTTGAACCATATCTCCAGCCTTGGAGCAGTGGGGATTATGTTTTTCATTATTCAAGGAAGCCTTACTGCAAGCATGTCCCAATGCGCAAGGCCCTATTAGCACTGAAGGGACTCTAAGATATCAAGGTCCTCCTGTAACAAGATGATCCCCTGGGATTCATGGTCCTCAAGCATAAATGTACTTATAGGTCCTTGGTATTAACCAGATCCCCTAGATCACCAAAGCCACCTGTGGGCGTCAACCCTCTTGGGCCACCTGGAATGGAAGGACCTCCTGTCTGTCAAGGGGAATCTGGGCCACCTGGGCCCCTGGCCCTCCTGGAACTACTGTGACAAAACCTGAGGATGACTCTATTTGATCTAAATAGAAAAATTTAAGAATCAAGTCAAACAACTCAAAACCCAAGTTGCAGCTATCTCTAATGGCTGCGGTGTAAACCTCAAAGGCTGACCTCTAAACCCTAACTATACCTTGTAAGTCTTAGCTGACGGGCTTATGAATGGTTTAGTTTCTTCTTATTACATAGTGTTCATTTATCCTTCACCAAAAGACCAGCTTATTCAACTTTTTAATCAAGTTGAGGCCATTAAGTTGGAAAAAATCTCCATTAAGACCAACATGGAAACCTAGGAGGTGAATTGCAAGGGCTCAAAGAGCAACTTACCCTAAAGGCCACTGCTAACATAGTAATGACTCAGTATATAGATCTACAGAATGACGTCATAATTTGAGAGCTCAGCTTGATTAAATGCATCTTCTGAATATAATTATGCTGAGTCCTCATTTTTAGCTTATTTTACAACAACTGGGATTAAAGTTTCATATACACCTGTTTTTACTAGCTTTAAGACTTCATTTAAGGAAGTTACATTATTGGTAAAGGAAGTACTGCTTTTTTCTTATTTGTCTAAAAATACCATGGGAGAGGATACTGATTGACAGAAGGTTAAGCATCTTCACTGCTGTTTGAGTCAAATCGCCCAAGAAATCATGGTCCATCACCCAAAGGATAGTCAAACCTGGAACCAAGTCAAAACCGCCTTAATAAAGAAATTTGGATGTGATCAGACCCTGTCCTCACAGATTCAAGCACTTATTTTATTCACATCAAGCATGGGGAATCACCCCCAAGTTTACTAATTGAATTTTCTATTAGGCACAGACCGTAGTTGCCTGTGATCATGTTTCTCTAGATGACGTCATTACATCTGACATCTCCACCTTGGGTCTTTCCCTGACTTGCAATTCCATATTAGCTTAAATAGACACTTCTTGAGCATCCTGTACATCAAAGAGGCTCTCATCAAAATCCACTAGTCTACTCCAGAAGGCCTCCAAGCCCATCTCTTCTAACTAACGCCACCCGGATAAACGTTCTTAAAAAAAGGGGGCTAATAAAAAGAATATAAAATATATTTTTCTGTGGAAGATGCTGGTATATGGCTGATGAATGTTACAAGAGAATCTCTCACAAGGAGGAAAAAGCCCCAACAACATGATGGGAGAGGCACTTCATGTTGAAAACCACCATACGCCTCAAACATCTACAATTTGGGGTATTATTTCTGCTTCCCCTACTTCTAGAAGTGTCATTAATATGTCTAAAAAAATAAAGACAGTGTTTCAGATCACTCTTACTCCCTCTGTATTACTTAACTTCTTTCTTTACTAAAACCTCAGTTTGGGAAATCAATCACTAAGGTGGAAGTTTGAGTGTGTAAACTTAAAGTTCAGGACATTGTTGACACTGGATCAACAGTGAATGTTCTATCTTCTAAACTGGTCAATTGACTAAAGTTGTGCCTGACCTCCAACATAATGTTGACTATGGAACGGTGGGACCCAAGGGCACTAGGTCACTCAGCCTTTCCCATATTCATTGGGAAGCTTCCTCTAATGGCCTCAGATGTAGTTCTTGAGAATCAGGGCTCTGACTAATTTAGAGACGCAGTTTCTGCATATGTATTCAGGGATTGTTACCCTATCTGAGTACTATATATTAATTGGCCATTGGGTACCTCTTATCTTCCATAAGCCTGTCACCAAAGAAAGAAAATATTAAGAGAATCTGCCTTATGGAATATTACTAAACTCTATATATCAAATTGAGTATCATGTAGTTGGGTTTATTTAAAAAATTTTCCTCAGTTCGCTGAAGCTTGGGAAGGAATACTGCTGTATGATCCATCTCAAGATGTAGTCCAAGCTCAGGAGCAAGTTATGGTAGATAACCACATCCAAATAAATATTCCCACCAGTAATTTATTAGATGTTTTAATTGTAGATAATCCCTCCATCAAGGATATATTTCCCTTCAAGGCATTCTGGATTCAGCCTATCCAGAGACCATATAAGTTTTGCTAGGTAATCTGAAATTGACCTCTCGCGTCCTAGGGAAAATGACCCTATAGCTTATGTTTATCTGTTACCTGTTAAAAAATTACACTGTGCTCATAAATTTGGTACTTTTCTGAGATTTTGAATCTGAGGACCATTCTATGATACCCACTATCAAACATAATATCAGCTTGGACCTCACCAAAACCCATTAATAGCCACTGAGTAACTCTTATATGAATATTCCAATATTTCTTTTTCTGGGCCATACAATTATAGAAAATTACTGAAGTGACTCATCAGATAAACACTAAGATGTCTTTCCATTATGTACGAATCCTTTATTGAAACTTAAAGTGGAAGAAGCCCAAGTAACTGTCAAATTAATAAACTAATTTTAGAGGCTGGTCTATTGAAACATTCACAAAGCACCTGAGCTTCACCTATGTTGTTAGCGATTAAGTAAGAAGTGACCAATCACATGATGAAATATTATTGAAACCTGAATTCAATCACCTGAAAGGATAGTCAATCCTTATTCAGGATTGATGATTCTCTTCAGATGCTGGATGTCTTGCAGTTCTTTTACACTATGGATTTAGCCAGCAAATACTGGCAAATAGACTTTAACCAGGAGGAACAAGTGAAGTTCGCCCTCATCACCAAAGAGAGCCTGTTCAAACCAAATCAAATTGCTTCAGGGCTGCTCAACGCCCATGCTTTGTTCCAGCGATCCATGGATGGCATCCCATGAGACCTGAAAATGTCTGTGTCCTGGTGTATTTTAAACGATTTTAATGTCTTCTCACAAACTTTTGGCTAATATTTTGATCACTTATATCAAGTATTTGACCAATTACAGAAAATATCCTTAAAATAGAAACCCTCAAAATACACATTTATTAGCTTGAATTGGAGCTTTTAGGGAACAAGGCAACCAATAAAAGTATCCGGCCACTGACAGATAAAGTTATGGCCATATTCCAGATGTTCAAAAAAGTCTAAGGGACATACAAGTATTCTTTTGTATGGTCAGTTGTTAACGCCAATATATCCCCCCAATTTCCAAAATTGTGGAGCCCTTGGTCTACCTGTTACAGAAAATGTGTTTTTCCACTGGTAGTTTTTGCAAAACAATTATTCAATGCCTTATGACTGGCATTAACTAAATCTTCTATGGTAATACATTCAAAATCCAATGAGCCTTTCCTGCTTTTTAACAAAACAGTGATGTTGCTGTTGGTGCATCTGGCGTAACATGACGATATCCAGGTAGGCCATTCAATTGCATACTTTAGCAACCCTCTCTCCAAAGCTTAATGGAACTATAGCGTCACCAAGTGCATGTGTTTAGTGGTATTTTTTAGCCATTATTTCTGTCCTTTCCTTATGAGTCACACTTTACTGTAATAATTAATCACGCCTCCCTTTTCTGGTTACAACAGATGCATGATCCCAATGGCTGATTTGACCGGTGGTCTTTAAAATTACAAAACTATAATTTCAATTGTTCATCAACCCAGCGCCATACTTAAGACACGCTGTTAGTCTCTCCTGCTTACCAATCCTGGAATTTTTATCCACTGAGGAGGACCGCTTATATGACCCTCTTTGTCACTCCAACCTTTTAGTCATTAAAAACTCCTAAAATCCAGAGTTAACTTATATAACATGTGGTCAAACTCAATTAACTAATGATATGCTCTATAAATTAGTAAAAAATGGCTCCTTTAGTCTAACCTCTTATTAGACTGAGGTCCTTATGGAAGGGAATACTATTATCAGACATGGTGTGGTGCAAAAAACTAGCCAATGGTTGAAATCTTAATTTTTTGGGATAGAATGCTCAGCTCTAACCAAGATAGAATTGGATGCCTGTATCACCTGGCACCAATATGATAGGCTAACCCAAATTTTCTACACCAAGTAGTTGCTCCTTCAGCCACTTTTCATATGGTAAGCATCAACGTTATAGGTCCTCTGCCTACAGGAGTTCAATCACCAATACACCATTTTGGCCATGGATCAACTTACCAAATAGATTGATGCTATATCTATTCCTATGGCCACTTCCTAAGCAACTGCCTTATTTTTGTATCAACAACTCTTCACACATGGTAGTCCAAGGGTGCTTCTATCCAACAACAGCCTGAATTTCACCTCAGAGGTGATCTGAGAATTAATTTCCCTATTTAACACTCGTCAAGCTTTCTCAGCATCCTATAACCCCTCCACTAATGGGTCTTTAGAAAGAACGCATGGCAACTTTATTTCAATTATGGGAAAATGGCTTTTGCCAACTTCTTCAATGAAATTATTTTCTCCTAAGTGCCCTACTTGCCTATCAGGTCAGCTATCACAGGGAGAAAATAGATGTCCCCTTTAAGGCGCTTTTTGGCTTGGAACCCTTTTAACAAATAGATTACAACCCTTGCTAACGTTGGAAACTCCTAAGACTTCGAAAGTCACTCTGCACGTCTTAATGGATGATTCTTAAAACCTCAATCCCAGGCCATGGATGCTTTGGTGCATACCACAACCAAAGAGATGGTACAAATCAATTTTGGACAACTCTCTCTGCCAGTGTACCAACCAGGGTACTTAGTAATGTTCTATCACCATCACACCAAAGGAAGCACCAGCAAGCTTATGATGTCTTGCTCTGGTACATATGAAGTCCTACATAAACGTGGTCATACTATTCTTTTGTCAGCGCTGATAAAGATATGGTCATCATTTAAGTAAATGGGTGATTTCTTAGAACTTTCATACCACTCTGACAGGATCTCAATATGGCATTGTCAAAATTGCACCACAGATGAGGACTAATTGAATAAAGTCAAACTTAAATCATCTCCCCATACTAATGATTCACTTCCTGACCCTAACTTAAAAAAGGCATCAGCTCCTGAATTATCTAATGAAAGATGAAGAGATCTGGATGTCATTAAAACTAAGGTGACAAAGAGGCCACCATATCATTTCCAGAAGACTACCATAACACAAAGGAAGACGTCTTGTCACGCGCCTCTTCCTGTAATCCAGAGAAATCCCAATCATTGGTCTAAAAAAGAACATCCCATGCGTGACAAACCCTATCACCATATAAATATCAAACATTAATTAAATGAGTTGTTATTTTTTTGCTTATATATTCTTAAATAAGCTTCCTGTTTTAGGATTTTATTGAGTTTATTCAACAAACCTTAGCCATCCCAGAGTTCTGTCCCTTTGCTTTATTTTATCAAGATAATCACGTCTATCTCCAAGAAGCTTCAAAGCCTGGCCTGTGACCATCACTGCTAGCTACAGTGCTGATAAGAGTAATTCCTCAAAAGCTGGATGTTATTGTCATGACTCATGCCCTGATTGTTGGAGTAAATTGGAGACATAATGAGGATGTTAATAAGGCAAAGGAACCAAGTTGGCTGCCTTCTCTGATCTCAGTCATGCTTGGATCAACGCTGGGTGAAGTCCAGGCAGCACCAGTTTTTCAAGAAGGCGCAAGATGAGGTTTTTGAGTTTTACTTCAATGGCGTTGAAAAACATTAGATATGTTTTTAAACAAAAATGGTTCACTACGTTTATCTGTAAAAGATGATTAGATTCGTTTTCCAGATATCATATTGCCAAAACAGGTAGTAATCTCAACTTTTAGTCTCTAGCTTCCACCTATTTGAGTTATGGGACTACCATTAGTTTGTCCTTCGTTATTGTCCAAATTGGTGTATAAACTCAACTTTATTATGTGTTTTTCCGACCAAACACTCTGCTATTAAACTTTCCTTTATCAATAAAGGTCTTATTATTAATTGCCATATGGTACCCTTTTCTGTAGTAGCCGTTTATCTCCTTAAAGAGGTATTTTTGTTCTATATCTTTAAAACATGAAGTTGAGAACACCGTTCATGGTGGGAGTTTTTGTGTATATTTAATATCCTTTTCCTTGGGAATTGTGGTTTGTATCATACCTTCCTTCTTTGGATATAGGAGAGATATAAATACAATTTTCTCGCACTATCCCAGTTTGCACAAAACGCCTCCCACTTTTCCATAGTATTATCTTTCTTTGAAGCCAACCTTGGATATAATCACTCCTTCTATATTGGTCTGAGTCTGACTTCAGTGGTTCCCACAGCATAAGACACAACATCCACATTTAGAATACCAGAATATTGTCCATGAGCCCTTTCCAAAAGCAATCAAGGACTACAAGAAGATTACTGACCATAGTTGGCTCACAGGATATTATATTTTAATGGCTCTCTCATGATGATGGATAAACGCAACCAAAAATGAAGGTGTATTCACGTAAGTTGACACGCAAATTCTCAGGCCCAAGTGAAGTTGAGAAAAGTTACAATGGGACTTTAGTCATGAAGCTACTGGTACACTGGAAGCACCATAATATGTTCCACGTCTCTTAACTATCCCCTATAAAGTAAACTGATCCAATTGATCAGAGCTTATTGTTGTTGGCGACTCACAGGAAGTTGAGTTGGAAGTGATACTGGCCTCAAGGAAATCCTGAAGGTTATACAGTACCAAGTCATGTAAAAGGGCTTCCCCTCATATGAAAACAGATGGATTAGTGTCAAGAATTCTCTAATTGTAATAAGCAGGTGGAAGTTTTCCACGATTACATCCCAAAGCCCTCTATCCTCAACGAAGATTGTTGCCATCCTTACCATAAAACTCCTAGCAAGGCACAAAAATCCTGACCTGGTCTATGTGCCAGGAGGGATCTTTCCTGTTTTAAAAACAGAGGATTTTGTAATCCCAGAATCCCAGCCTCTCTGCCTGGACATTGAGCAATTTCACTTAAGGCGTAGAGAGGGCTAAAGGCTCTAGTGAGTCCCTTGTCCCAGTCAGAGACCTTGCTCATTTGGCAGATGAGCAGTGGGTTTTAACTGACCCCTAAGATCTCCCTCTCTGTCCCCCTTCTCTTCTTTTTCCCTATTGGAAATAATTGAGGGAGTTTACAGGTAGGTAGTCCAGGCTAGAGGTCTCCAAATGGGCTCTAGAGATCATCCTACACATAGTCATGTGGCCACAATTCCCAAGGAACAGTAAAATCTTCACTAAAACTCTAAAAATTTTTAACAAGTCATCTAAAGCAAATTGGGTCATTTTTAATACTATTATAGATTGAGTATCAACACTACAAGTTTCTCAATCATTCTTCAAAGTTATGAATATCAATTGACCTGTCAGAACAAATTCATATATAGACCTGGCTGCAATAGTTTGTTTTCTAAAAGAAATATATTCAAATTTGGTACTATCAATCTAAATTGGCCACTGAATTGGGGATTATATAAAACTATTACGAGATTATCAAAAATTACTAAGAATTCTCCCCCAACCCATACCATCCTTCCTAGCCATCAAATTATAAAATGCTTTATGGGGCTCAGCCCAGTCCAAGTCTGAAGCCGCTTTCTGATTCTATTTTTTTCTTATGTATAAAGACAACATCCCCTCTTGGGTCCTGTTGTCAGTTCACTCCATATTTTGACCCTTTTTTAGTATAAATCTTAGTATTTCACATTGTTCTTAACATCTTTTGCCTGCCATACCCATCAAATATTGTTTTATTCAAATGGCATAGTAAACCGTTATTTGCATAGTAAATCTGGTGATTGTAATTTTGCACTCCAACCTCCATCAATCCATCAGCTCATTGCAATATAGCCAAGTTGGTGAAGAGCTACAACCTTGACCATTCCTTTTAATCCAGTGCACATGAAGGACACCTCACAAACCAAAACTTGCGCTGCAAATTGCTACTGGCTCTGTGCAATCTGAGCAACAACGGGCCTATCATTATGACATTTCAAGCACACTCTCAGCAAGTAAAGAACGCCCGATCATCCAATAAAATGGGTTTGCCATTATCCAGATCATCTGGAGAACCCATCTTTGGGCCATCCGACCCAGTATATGGAAGCTTTTTAATCCAGCACCATATCTCCTTTAACCAGCAACTTTCAGCAGTTGGATCCAAGCCTTTGACCACAGAGTTACTTTAGCTGGGAAGAAACAATAATTGAAACAAGTTGATTCATGAACTTGTTGATTTGAATCACAAGGCACCCCTTTGGGATGATTTTAATGTCTATTGAAGCCTAGAGGCAAACCAAGTCACCATGGTTAGTTCCATAAGGCCAACAATCGCAAAACCAGGATGAGTTGTTATTCTCCATGCTTCACTTATCATTGATGTTGCCCCAGAGAAACTGCAGTTGCATTTCAGCCATTTGGCTTATCATGGGGCCTTTGGTATGTGTTTGTGTTTGCATTTCTATTTCTATTTATTTCACACAAACCCTATAAACCCTCTTTTACGTCATAAGGACAGCTGTGCCTCTAGCATTCTGGGCTTTTCATTAAGTCGTGACGCATAAATACTGTAAGCTCAGTCTTCTATTGAGCAGCTGAATCCATGACATTATGCAAACCACTTTATAAACTAAACTTGGGCTTTATAACTGTCTAAAGCTATATCCAGGATCATTACAGTTATAAAAGTGGAGAATATTACTGATGAAATTGCCTTTGTACTAACCTATTAAGTTGTTGTGCTTGTTTCTGGGGAATACCTACCTATGTAGTCAATAAAGAAAGGGTTACAGTTGACTTAATTGGAATAAATTTGTATATAGATTATCATTCCTCCAGTTTAATCTTATTAATTTGAGGTTCATTTAGTTAATGGCATGCTACTTATAACTAGTTTCAGCAGGCTTCAGTCATGCAAACAGCTGACTAAAAAAAGATTGGGCTTCCAGTCTGGATGCGTTAGCATCCAGTGGAGCGCTCAAAAGCCAAGGGAACGGCAGTTTTTGGCAACTCTGAGAAGACGTGTTCTATAATTAAAGTGAGGATAGTAAAAATTAAGTAACATACCCCAGGCCCTCAAGCAATACAAATGGCTGCAATACAACTGAAGGTCTTGCTGGAGCAACCTCAAGGGTGGGAGAGGCAGTGAGGACGACTACTCATTGTTCTGGGGTTGCTGTCCTTTGGAGTGGTACCTTGTTAACCAGAAAATGGACTGTGGCGTACATTATCATCTTAGTTTTTTCTAACAGACAGATTCATAGATTAAATCCTCAGTAACATGAGTCAAAACAAACGGACTCAATTTATATTCAGGTAGGGATCCAGGATAGTTTTGCGCTTGCAGACTAGGCTCAAACTGCTTCATGGGGTCAGAGGTTGAAACAGGATGGTGGGTTGAATTGCCTATGGCAACAGGTCCAAGCTCCTCCAGGAGGGGTGTCCATATAAACTGGGAAAATGGGGTCCTAATCAGTTTGTAATTGGGCGCCCCTGATCCATGGGGCATGGAGGAATCAGGGTGATACAGTATATGATGAATGAATTGCGCTGAACCAGTGTTGGATGAGTGAGGCAAATCCTTATTGTGTAAGTTCTCACCATGTGGGACGGATCAGTAGTCACTGTCAAGTGAATCACTTCTTAGAACATGGCGACTGCCTGCAGAATGACCATATTAACTGAATGGAGATCCCACCTGATGATCTTCAGGGTTAAAATATAAATGGTAGCATGATTCTCCAGATCAAGGGTAGGAATTTTTGAAAGCCGTGAAGATAATAACCAAAGAAATCTGGAAGGTGTTGGAAGGTTTTTATTAAAAAAGTTAAGATGGTAAAACTAACTGAAACAGACTCTAGGAGGGGCTGTTGCCTTCTAAAGTGGAAGGTGGGAGGATATAGAGGGCTTGAATTGGATTGGGCCTAGGGCCTTAGAGGACACATTCTGATTTTCATATTGGGGAAAGGGAATATGGGTTGAAGTGGTTATTAAAAGCTTCAGATTAACTCATAAAGATTTTAATGTCAATTATTTCTAATATAGGCTTCTTTTCAGACTAATTTAACCAGCTTGACATGGATTCAGCCGTATTGTAATATCTTTTTAGCACAGTGGTGCCCAACCCAAAAGGGGGAGCCGCCACACATCTTAATTTCGTATGATTCAAACAAAGAAATTATCAGAAATAAAAAATCTCAATATGGCACCTCATCTAACAGCATAGAAACTATATCAGAATGTGAGGAAGTTTTAAGGAAACTTTTGTCCACCACCCACTTTAGCTGGCAGACAATGGCAGAAAACATCTGGGTAGGAGCATCAGCAACATGAGGCATAAGGAGGTATAATTGTGGGTTTTCGCCATATTGTACTATCCACACAGCCAATTCTACCAGAATTCATTGGATGGGTTAAATAAATGGCATAGACTCATGGGCATATTGCCTGGCTTGATTTATTGATCTGCAATATGTTACTTCATAACAAGTAATCCAATCAGAATTTAAGATCTTACAAGCTACTTTTGACTTAAAAATGATTTTTGCCATCTTTTTTTTAGTACTAGATGATTTTTGCCATCTTCTGGAGGAATTTTGGGGAGCTGGACTAGGAGTGAGTTGAGCCTCAAGGTCCTGCCACTGGCTCTTGGATTGCACTACCTCTTTAAAAACCCCTCTTTTATTTTCACCAAGAAAGAATAGGTAAATGGGGGTAGAGAGGAAGGATATATGGGGGCCAGGGTAGTAACCACCTTTTTTATATCACGTGAGCTAACATGCTCAACTGAGACAAGGTGTTTGCTGGTATTTTAGGTCCCCTCTTACAAGGTAGGAATGTTGGTCACAATCTAAACTGAGGGGCTGTGCTTTCAGACTTACAGCTACAATGACACGGTCTCCATAGCCATGTTATGTTACAAAATTAGCATTGTGGTACTGTTTCACAAGTGTGTTGAGAAACTATTCTTGAGGCTGGTGGTCCATAACTGTAGGAATCCAACTTTTATGTGCCCACTGGTGCTTACGCTGCTGGATCCTACAAAGGTTTTTAATAAAACAAAAATAATTGCTTCTATAAAATTTGGGTTTTTATATTTTTGTTAGTAGCGTGGGGGGTAAACAAAAAAGTAATCCCTCTCTATATCTGATTAATCAGTATTTAAATTGTTTTGAGGGTCAGGGGGAATTTGAGGATAGTTTCAGAATAGCTTTGACACATTCCAAATTAGGAAATATGGCATACTCTCCTATCAGATTGTGGGAATTTGAGTTACTCTTTTGACAACATGATATTTGGGATGGGGTTTTGGGACAGAATGTATCCATGTGGTAATGTCTTGATGAATTTCAACCAAACACTGCTCAATAAAATACTTTCACCTTGGGGGACCTCCACCACGCCTATAAAAGGGGGTGGTCCCACGTAAGTGCTTGAAATGACCTGATTGTGATTGGGGACGTGCCTTCTGATGGGCACCCCACAGTCCATTGCATGGTCAGAGTAATCCAACTGCTAGATTTTACATTAGTTGCCTGTGCAGGTTTTGAATTGGTGTTACCCCAATTAATAGGGATCCACCAAGAATCAGCCAGGGTTTTTCTGGCTGATATCCTCAAAATTATCGTTAATTTTATTTGAATTTATTTTTGAATCATTGCAAACTCTTAAATGGCCAACATTTCCCCGTTTAGGCTGATTTTGACCCAAGACATTCTTCCTCTGCAGCTGAGAGGGCAAATGTCCGACAATAACATTACAGTGGCTTGTTTCAAAATTTAATACATTATCCCAATATATTAATAATTTGTATAGGAGTTTATTGATATCTTCTTTAGCACTAGTGGTGCCCAACCCAAAAGGGGGAGCCGCCATGCATGGAAGTTTATTGATATTATTGTCATTTTTGGAAATATATGTGGTATAACTTTTTGTGAAGTTATAGAGTCAAGATATGAGTTTAATTTGGGTATGTTGCTACTATTTATCCCAGTGATTTAATAGAAGGTTGGTACTGTGCCACCTTTCTCAGTAGCATTAACCAGAAATCTCAGTAAATTGTAGAGTTATTATCTGTTGCTTACTCTATAATTATATCATACTGGCATCCAGATTCCCATGCTTTGCTAAGGTCTTTATGGCTTACCAGATGATTCAAATCATAATTTTTAGATTTTATTATATTAGGTTATATATTGGTAGATGGCCATCATTAAGATTAGGATTAAATAAACTTATTTAATCTGCCAAAAAACTACTAAATATTAGCCTAAAACTATTTGGACTATTAAATTAACCTAAAACTACTAACTGGTTAACAAAACCATTTAAACTATCAAATCAGCCAATCACTTACTACTTACTAAAAAAATTGAGTTGATAATTAGCTAAATGACCACTGACCACTTGACAAACCCAGCTAAACTATTGAATCAACCAAATATCAATTTACTAGCCGTAAGAATATACTGGTTTCCATTAAAAACATATATTAATTTAACTTCTTACATATATAATTTTATATTATTAGAACTAAAAATCCGGCTTTGGGGTGCACATGAGCCCCCTCTCATCCACCTATATTTAAAGTTTCAAAACTTTACATTACATAGTTTTGGATAGGCTTTGCGCAAATGCACACATACACAAAAACTTGCTTTTATTATTATAGATTATAGCTTAAAGCACTCCTTGATAAAACAACTCTGAATCCCTTATGCATACGCTATATACAGATATATAATATAAGGACCCAGGAGTTAACTTACCTTTGTTTATAGTTTTGTACTTCTGCAGAATAACATGGCCCGTTAGTTAACCATTAATGGAAAGGACCTAAATCCCTCTAACCAACATGGGTAAGCTATCTTAGTAGGTATATGAAAATGGCTACAATATGCACCACAAGATACTGAATGCTTTCAAAAATTGCAAACTTAATAAATTAAAAAAAGGAAATAAGTTTTTGAAAATGCTGAAAAAGTAAAAAAAATAAATTGGCCAGAATCCTCCTATTTAAGAGTAATAGCCTATATAAAAGGAATGGGGTTTGGGAGTTACCATGCTAAGTTTGGCACTTCAACTACTTCTTAAGTTACAGGTATTCTTCCATTTATTCTTGGGAGGAAAGAGTAGGAATTTTAAATTGGCACAAAGATGAGGTTGGTAGGGATATTGAGGTACATTAAGATTAGCTACTACTTAATTTAAGTTATCCAAACTTTTTTATAAGTTTATAAATTAAGATATTCTCTACCCTCTGGGGCGATGAAACCCCTTATTGAGGGTATTCCCATCCCAATTTCCCTCATGATTTTAGTGAGGATGCGAAATATGAAATTGAGGAGCTTGCTTTTGGAGCAAGCAGCTCTTGCATTTGTGCATCAAAAACGTCTCTGTTTGACCCCAATTATCCCCAAACCTGCCAGCGCATCAATTCTTTCACTTGTGTGCCTGCTCTCATCACTTTCGCTGAGCATCAACTTGCTCAATATGTTGAGGCGATGGAACTGCTGGCCTCACTAAAAAAGAAAACCCACAATTATACCTCCTTATGCCATATGTCGCTGATGCCCCAACCCTATGTTGTCCGCCATGGTCCACCAGTGAAAGCAGACGCCAAATAGAAGTTTCCCCAAAGCTTCCTCACCTTCTGATATGGCTTCCTAGGCTGATAACATGGCTATATTAGTAATTTTTTAGTTTCTAATAATCCCTTTTTTAGCTCATTTGCAAATAAAGATGCATGGTTGCTCCCCCTTTTGGGTTGGGCACCACTAGTGCTTTAAAAAATATTCTCTACCCTCAAGTCCTAGTGCTTGAATAACAGTAGAAAATTTTAAAGCTGAAAATTATGATTTTGGATATAACAAATGAGAGTTATATTGAGGATTAGAAAAAAAGATTTATAGTAAAACTAATTAATATTGCCATAAATATATAAAATAATATAGACCCTCTACCACTGCCTCCCAAGTTCGATTCTGGTAATGGACTTTGGGTAGGGGATGATTTTGACTGCGTTGGTTTTGTGCGCCAATGCCCCAAACTGAGATAGCAAATAGCAAAGGCGGTCCATGGAGTTCCTGGCCTATCATACGCTGCGCATGGAGGTTTTCCAGGTTTTATCCTCCTTTCCCATTTTCTTCACTTCCCTAATTGGTGCAGTATCATCCCCAGGTCAGCCCACCTCAAATAAAATTATAAATTATATAAAATAAAGGAGGGTGGTTAGCCTAGCAGGTAAAACTGCTTCCACCCTAGTGCAGGTTTTGAGTTCAAATTCTGTACTGGCTAGAAAAATTCTCAGTGTGGTATATTTGTCCCAAGGTTGACCCCCCTCAAATATTTTTTATATAAAATAAAGGGATTTGGGAAATTGTGAAAAATGGGGGAAATCTAGGAAATTGGACACCAGTCTCAGACAATTGCATCTCCAATTCTTTGTGAAGAGTTTTAAAGGATAAGTATGGCAGATATTCACAAAGAACCCTGGTCAATTTGCAGTGGAATCCCTCAAATTGGGAAAATGCTTCTAACCCCACTCCCCGGTCAAATAGTCCTATTGTGTGTAGTAGGGTTGCACCAATCCTGTGGTGGAATCAGGGGATTCAAACCGAGGTTCCTCCCTATATGATTCAGGCTTTAGTTCAAGCATTTAAGTGGAGACCACCCCATTCCTATAAGCTTGGAGGGGGTCTCACAAGGTGCAGATATTTTCCCAACATTTAATTGGTTCAAATAGATAAAATCCTTGCTCCACAGGTTTATCTTACCTGCTATTGACCATTCATGAGCTTTCAAGTTGAAACAAGATGAGTTTTAAGAGCTCCAATAGATCAAAGCACATATTCCCTAATTTGGATATTATCTGCCTATACTGAATTTCTTATATATCTCACGTTAAGCCTCAAAATAGGTTAAATACTAGGCAGCGAGATATTGAGAGGGTTCACTTTTTATCCCCACAGTTTGCCTTAATAAAACACTTATAAATTTAACATTTTAAAATTAATAAAGTTTCTTTTCTAATTCAAGTGATTTTTAAAAAATCCCCTAAATTCTTTTCCAGAAGCAGGGAGATATAAACTCCTGTCACTACCATATTGTTAGAATCCAGTGCTAAAAATGCACTGGCGAGAATAACAACAGCCAGTATTCCAACAAGTGGTGCTCACTACAGGGGCCTTGTACACCACAAAACACTTTATTAAAAATGGAGGTTGTTAAGAAAATGGCCCTCAGAACCTCCCACTGCATCTAATCTCAGGCTAGCTGCGTTAGAACAACAGCTAGCCAGTGCATTGTCTCACCTCTAAAAGGCTTAAGCAGCACTCTTCTCAAAGCTCTCATGGGGCCTCCCCTACCATTCATAAACCCTCTCTCAGAGACAAGTTTACACCTGGTGAGGGCAGTATTGCCTCCTTTTTTTACGTTTTTTGAATCAGTTATGGAAGGAGAAACTGACCAGCAGAAACTCAAGTACATCCTTCCAT
>JAKSZP010014110.1:0-17276 GCA_022478985.1 Massospora cicadina | reverse complement strand
TCCTCCCAATTGATCCAAGGCATTGTCAATTCATGGCAAGGGATATGAGTCCCTTTTGGTAATGCTGTTGAGCTTCTGGTAGTCTATTACTACCCTTTTAGTGCCATCCTCTTTTTTTAAAATTAGAACATGCAAAGCCCACAGACTCTTTGACAGCCTGAGCATCCCTTGATTTAGTAGCTTTTCAATCTCCTCTGTTACTACTTCTTCATCTTCACTAGACTGGCGGATTATCTGAGATCTGATGGTGGGATGATTCCCAGTATCCACTAAATGGACCACGCCCCACATGCACCCTAAATCATGGTCATTGACAGCAAAGATCTTATTTTTGGAATAAAGTTATTTCCGGATCTTTCTGGGTTTCCAATAACCCCATTAAAGTCTTGCACGGTACCACATCCATTACGCCAATATGTGGTTCAATGGGCAGACCAAATTCCTCCAGTGGCCCAAACTTGTGAACCTGGAGGACCTCCTCCACTGAGGCCAAGTGTAAGTATACCACTATTTGATGTCAGCGGATTTTCGTTGATTATTACTGTAAATTTTCTAACAAAACTTTGATCTCCTTATGTCCTGGGAGTATAATGTCTGGAGCCACATGAGGCTCAAGCTGCAATTGCTTATAAGGACCAATGACCTCCCCATAAAGTCCACCTGGCATTTCCACCTATAACTCAGTGTTTATTACTTGGTGTCTGGAGGGGATGGATATAGAGCTGACATCTCTGAGTAGAAGCTCTTGATATTCATATATTTTTCTAAGGAAGGGCCTAAGTCTTGCTCTTTAATTGATAGTAGCAAACCAGAAGCACCCTGTCACTGTATGCAAGGTTATTATGTCCCATGTACACCGTGTCCTTTGGCACTCCGCTGGAGGTAAAGTAAATTGGGATCCAATTATCCAAAAGTTCAAACATCTCCTCTGTCATGTCAACAACAGCACCAAAGTGTCTCATAAGAGCAGTTCCAATTTATAAGATGTAATTAATATTTGGCAGCATTATCACAGGGATAGAACAACAATTGACCCAAACTGCAAAGGTAGCGCACTTTATGCTCCCTCAGAGACCATGCTTTCTGCACCCATGGTCCCATACACCATTTGATGTTCTACATTAGGTATTAGTGTCAACCTAGACACCAACTTATTAGAAACTATGTTGACTGGGGCGCCTGTATCTATGATAGCACAGACGCATTTGTTTTCTACAAAAATATCACAGTAGGTACATTCAGAATAAGAAGAATAATGAATGTTTAATATGTGAACATTTAAGGGGTCTCATTTTCCAAGGAAGCTCATAATCCCCTCACTGACTTTGGGGTATTCTTTGGTGATAGCATCTACCAGAAGGGCAAAATTTACCCCTTTCAGGGTAGGTGCATCTGCAGATGGATCCAGCTTTTGTGAAGAAGCTTGGTCAAACATTTGGCAGGCATATGGTTTTGGTTGCTCCTGAGGTTCTTCCACCATGGCCTTGGATTGTTCCCAGGTCAATATATTTACTCCTCTGACCAACTTCTAAAAAAACCTGTCATCATACTGGGAAGACTTCTGATGTAAGTAATACACTTGGTTCAAGTGGGATGTCTGGGGTTGGGATAGAGGAGGTATAGAGTCCTTCTCTACTCTGCTCTATCTTTTCCCTGGTAGTATTGGCTCTGCTGAATATATTGTATCTGACAGTTGGGGAAACTTTGGGCAAGGTGACCAGGGTGACCGCATTAAAAAATTTTACCCCATAGAATCCACACCCTTGGTTTTTGTATGATGCCCACGCTAGGAATTTGACTGCTGATGATTGGCGTAACTAGGTCCCGGTCAGTAGTTAACCCATTGACAATTATCATAGTCAGGTTTGGGGTAAAAGTTGAAATGATGGGGGTATCTTGGCTGAGGATGAGGCACGTAGTTAGAATAAGGTTGAGGGTTACTATGTGGAAGCTGACCAGGATGAGAGAAATTCACCAAATTAAATAGTTTAGTGACAACAGCAGCATGTTTCCACTCTGTATTGAGTGGAGGGAAGGTAGAAGATAGACAGCGCAGAAACTGAACAACTTTGAGCAAGGGTACATAATTGTCTAAAATTGGAGTCATGTCATTGTAAAGCTCTCAGTATGGCTTCACTGAGGAGGTCATTACAATGCACACATCAGCTTTAGCTAGAACTCCTGCTCCTATTAACACATGAGCTTCCACCATAAATTGATCAGCAAATGCAGGGAGGGTATCATTACGTTGGAACCCAATGTTCAAGAACTTAGATTTATGCTGCAACATCTTTTCAATATCTCCAAACAACCGCAGCACAATATCCTTCACCTTTTGGTATGTAACAGATTATCTTGGGAGGTATCAAGTAACTTGTTCAGCACTTTCAACCTTTAAGACTAATATAAGTATTTTGCCTTCCACTTATTGGAGGCTCCTTCTGCTGCAAATTTAAATCATTTTAAGAAACTGTGGATGTTTTCATTGCAGTCAAATGGAGTAGCTTGTCAATAAATACCTCCTCCTCACTCATAACTTCAAGCCTTAGGAGGGTAATGTGGAGTTTAATGAGGTCCATATCTGGGATCTCAATGAGGGGCTGGTTTGGAAGGCCCAGCTGCTCTCAGGGTAGTGTAAGGCTCTTCAGCGGGCAGGACTGGCATCATCTGGGGGTTTTGTTGAATCGAAACATAATCATCCTCAAAGCCATTGTGATTTGAGCAGCTTACAATGCACATGGGTTTGGAGAAAAGCTATTCAGTGGGGTATCCAGTCTCATATTTGCTGTTAAAAGATCCTTTCCCAAGAGACCCTTTGTTCTTCCACTTCCCAATGGGGACGATGTGGGTAAAAGGTAGGTGTTAACTTCTGCTCCATGCAGTGTAGATGTTCAGTAGCATCACCCAGGTGATTAGCAAGATGCCTGTTCTACTGTCCAAGTATTGGTAGCTGACTGGCTGCCTTCAAGTTAATTCATTACATTGTCATACTTCTGAAGAAGCTCCTCTTGTTTTTTTAAGCACAGCGTCCACAACAAGTTTGAGTTTCTAAGGTCTAGGTCAGTGCAGCCATTTGGGACAATTCTCCTTTGGTGAAGACTAAGGCTTATAATTGGAGAATTTTTTGGGTTTTTATTGGTAGTTGTTCAATGGGTCCCCTGTGGTGAGCACCACTGAAATATAATTTGGTAATATAGCTGAGATACACCAGGAGATTTTGCACAGGGTCAAACCCACTGAGCAATTGGATGGATGATATGGAGATTGCCAGTTTCAAAACACACTTAGAAATATAATAAATATGGAGAAATTGTCCCAACAACACTTTATTTTAATATTTACATTGGTTACTAGCTGTTCCACTCTATTGCTTTTACTAACAATCCTCCTCCTTCAATCACCCCATCTTGCTTATATATCAGTGACTTTGGATGATACTTCTCCCTTGGCTTAGACTATTTGATTCCACCATATTCTCATTAGCTCTGGCAGAGTATGATATTCTCAAAAGACCATATCACCTTAGTTTGAGGTGATCTATTAAATATTTGCTAAAGGTTGACAACATTATTTCCTTATTTGGAGGCAATCCAATGATTACCCTTCCCAACCCATTATTTCCTCATCTCAAAGCGCTCAAAAATTATAACTATAAATCATGGTTAGTAAATTATAGCCAATATGCCATGGCTATTTTAGGCTTGTTGTCCAGTCATATCATGATATTGACACATAGTACTTCTTATTAAAAACTAAAAAATTAAGCTTTATAAATTTTTTAAATTAATAGCCACATATACCAGTTCTAAGAAAACCCACAACAATACCTCCTAGTTAAGTTCTGAGGATTGCTTGCTTGATAACTAGATTCTTGCACGCTTAATTGGGATGCGTTCCTTTAATTGATCCTCAATTTTGCTAGTGGCTTATGGTATTCAGACCGTTCAGAAACTCACTAGGTGTATTAAAATAGCCCCAACTCTTATGGTCAATTTCAGGCATAATTTTCCCTTTGTAATTGGGAACTTCTTCTGAGGCAGGGTTAGTTACAAGCTGGGAATTTGGCGCTTCCAGCTTGTCAAAACTTCTTTAAAGAAAAGATTTTGGTAAAAACTAGGAAAGAGATGAAATAAAATATCTTTATTAAAAGGATATTTATTTGATAATTAGTCATTAGGCCAGATGCTAGTATTTATACCTCTAGGGAATCTCCTGGCCACATTCAAGCACAAAATTTCAACAAATTATTTTACCACCTCATTTCAGCCCTTGAACTGAGTTGAATGAGACCTATTGCTAGGTTTATTGGTGGCAAAACAATCTCAAAATTCAGGAGTATTTCAGGAACAAAAATTGCAATAAAAACAGAAAACTTATCCTAGGATCTTCTTGATTTGAGTTTCAGCATAGTGCTGACAAAATACATCTTCTGTGAAATTTCTGCACCAATTAAAGTAGATGACTTATCCCTAATCAGGATGTCAGCAGGACTCTCTCTTGATTGCACTAGGTACTAACTTTTGGGAAGTCCATGTGCAAGTGCTATCATGCCAATTATGTGGAGTAACATACAAATTTTGCCCTAGGGTGGAACGTGAATTACGTTAAAACATCTTTCAGTCCATGGGACTTTTAGACGTTATCTTTGGGCCAATCCTGAATGATTTATTATGAAAAGTGTTTTATATTGTTTCTGATATTTTTGGACCATTTCTGAGTTTTGGCATAGTGATAATTGGCCAGAAAGCTGCATATGTATTTGGCCTGTGCTTCCAATATAATATTCAGATTAGATTGACATTGATATAATTGGCCTAAGACTTGTAGTTGCAATAGGCTTTAAGAAAGGAATTTAGAGTATTAGATTGAGAATTAGGAGGATAATCGGCCCAATATGATTGTTGTTGAAGGGTTTATTTTCAGGTCAACCACCAGAATCTGATATTTCTCCCTACTTGACTCAAACATAAGCCCTAAGATTCCCAATTAGCCTTTGTTGGTCTTCAACATTTGTTATGTTAGACCAAGCGTCTGATGAGACTGGAGTTAAATCTTCTATTTGGTAACTTTGGCCCAAACGCCTGACAAGTCTGAAGTTGGATCCTCTCCACAACCTCAAGTGTGAACTAAAGTATTTATTAGAATAAAACCATTATATATATGTTTTTTTCTATTTTCTATTTTTCTTTTTTTTCTTTCTTGATTGGCCCGCTTTTTGAACCTTCTTAGGAATTTTGCATGGACTCAGTTGTATATATGGCCAGTCCTAATATCCTTGATTGTGTATATGAACTTAGATGTTTTCTCAATCACTTCAAATGGCCCTACCCAGATGCAATCTAACTTTTGCAATTAGCACAATCCATGAGTGCTGCAAAATAGAACTTTGGTGTTAACCTCAAATTTGACCAATTTGTAGCGATTCTCTAAGTCCTCTTGATGTCAGGCCTTTTTCACGGCAAAACTGTCGTTGAAGGCCTGAGCTTATAGCTTGATTAAAGCATACACAAGCTTCATGATGTATTGAGGAGAGAGTTTTTTCCAGATTCATCTAGGGACAAATATAGTAGCGTTGATAGGGCTGGATGTCTTCCATATAATACTTGAGATGGGGACATCCTGGTTAATGAATGGTAGGAGATATTGTATGCAAATACTGCTGAACTTATATAAGTATTCCATTTTGATGGTTTGGCCGAAATTAATTTCCTGACAATGTTCAACAATGTCCTGTTTGCGCGCTCAACAGTACCATTAGTTTTGGGATGATAGGGAGCTGAAAGCACACCTCGTACTCCCATTAGTTGGTTGAGCTTGGCAAGGACATTGGTGGTAAAGTTGGTTCCATTATTGGTCAGAATAACCTAGGGACATCCATGTTTGTGGATATTGTTTTCAAGTATGAACTTGGTGGTGGTTGCCGCTCCAGCTTCCAAAATAGCCTTGTCCTTGACTCATTTGGTCAAGTGGTTAATGGCTACAGTGTACTTGGCCTTTGTATTACTTGTTGGAAGTGAACTAACAACGTTGATAGATACAGTGTGCCAGGAAAACTTGGGCCAAACAAGCTGGTAAGATGTTCTTTTTCAAAATGGTTTTTTGCCTTGACACTCCACACAGCATTCTAACGTTTCTTGAATGTCAGAATGCATTGACTCCCAATAGTAGAATTGCTTCAGATGCTCTTTCATCTTTTTTAATTCACCATGCCCTATGGCCTTATGCGCTGCCATTACTAGGTCTGTTTGGGCTGAGGGTCTTGGGAAGAATACTTTGTGCCCTCAACGATCTTGTAAAGCATCCTGTTTTTGATAGTTGTATTTTTTCATAAATCTGAAAATATTTTTTGACGGATTCAGGCTCATCTTAATACTCTCCATTGATCATTTTCATAAATAACTCATCAGTGGCCCACGAAGTGTTGCAATGGTGGGTAGTTGGGATAGGCAATCAGCATTTTGATGTTTTGCCCCAGCTCAATGCTCAATGGTGTAGTCATAAGCTTATAGCTTTATTGTCCAGTTGGATAATCAGCCCTTAGATTCTCTTAAGTTGTTTAACCATCAAAGGGAAGTATGATTGGTAACAACTTTGAAATGAGTGCCATGAAGGTAGACCTGAAATTGCTTGAAAGCATATATGATGGCTGAGCATTATCATTCCATCACCGTGTAGTTCCTTTCATGAACATTTAAGGTCTGACTAGCAAAGGCGACTGAATGTTCTTCCACGTCTTCTCCAACTTGGGATAACACGGTCCCCACTGCTGTTAGGGATGCATCAGTTTGGACAATAATTTACAATCAAAGTCCAGGTATCGAAGAACAGGTGTGCCCAATAGGGCCAATTGGAGATAGTCAAATGCATACTGGAAAGCTGGAGTCCAGTTGAATGGGACCTTATCTTTAAATAGATAGAAAAGTGGCTCCCCAAGCTGTGCAAAAATGGCAATAAATTGGCGGTAATACCCAATTATGCCTAGGAATACTTGGATATCATGCTTGGATTTGGACCATTTCATTTTAAAGATGGCATCCAGCTTAGAGGGTTGGGGCTGGAAACCCACTTTATCAAATCTAAATCCAAGATATTCCGTTGGTCTTTTGAAAAACTGACATTTTCTGGGCTTGATTTTTAAGTTTGCAGCTGCTAGCTTTCTGAAAACCTCCTCTAAGTGTTCCAGTGGTTGTTAAAAGTGCGGCTGAAAACGTTGATATCATTAAGGTACATTAGTACGCATGACAACTTCAAATCTCCCAGAATTGTGTCCATAGACCTTTGTAAAGTAGCCAGGGCATTGCAGAGCCCTTGAGGAATTCTCAACGGCTGGAATAAGCCCTCTTGAGTTATAACTTTACATTTTTTGCGCTCCTCTTTGGGAATATCTATTTGCTAATATCCGCTGATAAGTTCTATTGCTGAGAATAAACTTTGCACCCCCTAGCCTATCCAAGGCATCGTCAATTTGTGGCAGAGGGTATGAGTCCTTCTTTTTGATGTTGTTTAATTTCCAATAATCAATGACTACTTGGTTGCTTTCATTCTTTTTCTTCACTATTAAAATTTGTTCCACCCATGGACTTTTTGAAGGCACTAACATGCCACAATTGAGGAGTTCCTTAATCTCCTTGGATACAGTTTCTTCTGATAATTTTTGAGAATCTAATTAGCGTAATAAAATTGGTTTGTAATCTCCAGTACTGATTTTGTGGGTGACATCCTTAGCACATCCCAAGTTGAAATCATCTTGTGTGAATATTTTCCAATATTAAGAGAATAACTCCTGAGCTTGGATTTTATCAGAGTTAGTCAGGTTGCTTAAATTGGCCATAGGGACAACATTATTTATGCTGAGTAGGTCCTAATTAGAGAGCCCTAATTTGACAAAAGTTGTAAACTCATGGAATGAGTGAATTCCCAAGGTAGGGAACAGATGCAGAAATGTGATTGTTTGATGTTGCTTGATGGAAATGGGCCAAAATTTTGCAGTTTTTCACATAAGATGTATATTTCCCCACGACCAGGAATGATTTATCAGGGGCAATGTTTGGTTCAAATTGAGATTTAGACCATGGTTGATATACTTCACCATATTATCCTTCTGGGATATTAATTGTTAGTTCAGTCAGGATGATTACTTGATCACCAGAGGGTATAGTAAAATGCTGGTTTGATTGAAGCAGGATACACTTTGACTCATTGATTTGAGTTGGTAGTGTTTTTATCTTTGACTGTGCTTTAACATACTCAATTGGGACTACTTCATCTTTGTAGGCCAGATTTATAATAGACTGTGTTTATTTTTCTCAACTGCCCTATCCCAGTTATAGTAAATTGGAATAGACTGGCCAAGAATGGTGAGAGTATCATCCTTATGATTGGTAACAACTACATATCTTCTTAGGAAATAAGTCCCAATTAGGATATCATAGTCATATTCAGAAATACTATAGCAGGTGCTGTTACTAAAATAGATCCAAATCTGAAAGGTAGGGTACTTTATGCGCCCAGCAATATAAGTGTATGCACTCCAGCTGTTCCATATTCCTGACAGTGGGCAACATCGGGCGCAATTTTCAGTTTTTTGACCAACTTTGTGCTGACTATATTGATAGGAGCACCACTATCAGCGATGTCCCAAACTCACACCTTGTTTATTGTATGTCCACATAAGTACATTCAGAGTAGTTTTCAGAGGTATCTATTGTATTAATGCTGTGATTGCTGCCCTATTCAAGGTGTGATTTCAGGCTTGAGAAAATATCTGGAAAGTTATCTGCTAAGGTGTTGGGATTTTTGCCCATATTCCCAGCCAGCTAGATTACGAGGGATTGCTAGGGGATACTTCCCTAATGCGAGGTTAATTAGATATTGGTTGACTCTGATTTCAGGGTAACTATGTTTGGGGGATTTTAGGTTATTCACCTGGTTGGATCCATCAAGGATCATTCCAGATGAATACTTAAGATCTTGTCAGGCAGAGTTTCCAACGAAATAGGGGCATCTGATAGTTGATTAACTATCAGGTGTACTGATTAGGATTGGTCAAATTTCATCACCAACTGATTGGGAATTTAAGGAGTAAGTTGCAAGGCGAGTGATGCTGCCTGCAACTAGCAAATCAATCAGTTGGTTCACGACCTGCCATAATGAGTAACAATTTTCATTACCTAAGCAGGTCGCTTGCAAAATATGGCTGGTTCACTTGGATCAAGAGGAAAATGTTAGGGACACATTTTCTGACTCTTTTCATTATAGGTCTTGAGGATGTTCAATAACGGAATCCTAGCCAGGATGGGGAAGACCATTGCTTCTGAGATGATGGGTGATTCAATGGCAACAGATTCCGTTTTATCAAGGAGGTGCCAACTGAGGGTTGGGTGCCAAATTCCTCACTATAAATTCCTTAAATTAACACTAATAAAACACACTATTATACACTACTTTACAAGTATACTTTTATCAGAAATCATTGCAAGTTCTATTCTTTCTCAAGGATATTATTGCTGTGTGTGATAATTGGGAGGCTCTATAAGATAAAGAGTAAGGATCTGAGTGGGGATCCAGAGAAGAAGCTGAATTGACTCAGGGATTGCTGCAGACAGTGTGTCAAACCAGAGAAACTGTATACAGGGATTTAAGTGTAGATTGAGTTAGGCAGCATGAGGGAATGATTCTCTATTCTGGACATCATAAGTATATTGAGAGAAAATACTGGCTGAGCGTTGGACCAAAATCTAATACTTCAATTCAACTATGGATAATAGTCGCTATACTATTATCAACACTTATATCAACTACTATCATACAACGCAGAGAATTGCACAAAACCCAAACCTGTGCAAGTAATATATTTATAGGGATTATTGGCCAAAAACAATCAGGAAGCCTATATATTTTTACAAAGTGGTGCTCACTACAGGGGTGTAGTTGAGTAGAAGAGATTAGAACGTGATGTCATATAAAGATGATATAAGAAAACTATGGATGAAGTTGGCAACCTTTAATTAAAATAGCCTGAACTCAGTGGATCATCAAGAATTCGCAGCCTTGGAAGATAGAGTCGCTAAGATGGAGGAAGGGGTCAATAATGTTGCAAGTTTCAGAAATGAGATACTTGGAAAAGTAACATCATTAAAAAAGAAAGAAGGGGACCTTTTTTCAAGAAGTCTTATTTCTGAAAACGGAGCATGAAGTGGATCATGTTCATTTAAGAGCATTCAGTGCTGATATTGAGCGTCTGATTAAATAGGTCAAGGAGTTAAAGACTCACAAATGTGAACGTGAGTCATATGTGGCGACTGATACCAAAGAAAGAACTCTTTATATGATAATTGTGAAGACGACTACCCCAAGAAACATGCTGCCCACTTTTACTGCTATTCTAGAGATGACACCCAAAATCACTCCCCAAGTGAGCCAAGTAGCCAAACCCAGACAGGTGGCTGGAGACACTGTCAGCGCTACAGTTCTCTAGACTGGCGCCAAGGTCTGAAGGTGGCTCAAAGCTGCTAATTTGCAGAAAAAATGTCGAGAAGGAAGCGGAAAGCTGGGTAAGTTATTGGATACTTTATTAGACTTAGAAGGATTTGATATATATAGGGTGTGTTGGGACTCAGTGACTTTGGGATTGTTGGGGCCTTATCTGTTCAGGATCTTACTGATCTTCTGAAATGGCCTCCTTGTGGGCATCCTCAATGGATGGTGTTGCTCACCTGACCAAATGGGTGGAAACGCCACCCCACATGACTCAGGAATAGGGGAGGAGGATCCTGAAATTAATTTAGCTCAGTTAGGTTCAATGTCCGATTCAGCATGGCCTGATTCAGAAGGGGGGAATTCAATTTGATTATTATCTCAAATTCAATAACGCCCCCCTCAAGATCCTGTTGGAGGGGGGAATACGGCCGCAGGAACTGACCATGCACCCCATTTACTATGGTCCCTTGGTTGATGTTGGCAATGGAGTACTCAGACTTCACCCTATGAATGACTTTATAGGTCCAGACCAAAGTATGTCTAGCTTGTTCTGTTGGCCTCCAGGTCAATGATAATAAAAGAGAATGAGGTCACCTAATTAAAAATCTGGTAATGAGGGTCATCCAAGATTAGATCGGGATGTCTCTCTTCCAGTGGTGGTGATAATGCCTTGAGTGGCTTGGGCTTGAAGCCAGACAATTTCATTGGCTAGAGACCTCATAGTTAATTCAGAGTTCTCAGGGGTGGAGTTCTCAAGCATTGTCTGGATGCTACTTGGCAGCTGAGGTGCCCGCCCATATAGGGCTTCAAATGGGGACATATTGATAACTTGGTGATAGCTTACTCAGTAGGCAAGCAAGGCGCTAAGTAGATAATGGCTCCAGCGAGAAGGGTCTGAAGCAGCTAATTTTTGAAGAATGGAAATAAGAGTTGCATTAGCCCATTTGACCACCCCATTAATGGAGGGGTGGTAAGGTGCGGCAAAACTCTGGGTAGTGCTGAATAGCGAGATAAGTTCTTGCACTACCTGTGAGGTGAAGTTTAGTCATAGTCCAAAAGTAAGGTTTGGGGGCACCCATGCTGGGTGAAAACGGATCAAACAAGGAAAAGGGAGGTGGCTTTGGCAGTAGCAGCTGGGACTGAAATTGCTTTAACCCACTTGGTTAGATGGCTCACGGCTAGGATAGTATTTATGGTCATGTAGCCCAGTGGGAAGTGGGCCCACCACATCAATGCTTACCACATTGAAGGGGACAATCGGGGCAACAACCAAATGTTGGAATTGGGAGTTGGCTCAGTCTTGCGATTGGAAAGCCATGCATGCTTCCAGGACCTCTTGGATAGTCTCTATCATGTGGTCCCAGTAGCATCGTGATTTCAACCACTTGTGAGTTTTTTTCATGGCCCCATGTCCCACGGTGGAATGGCCTTCTAGTATAACATCAGTTCTGGAGGAGGGGCAGATATAAGGGAGCCACTTCTTGTTGACCTTCTTGTAAAGCAGCCCATCCTTGATTGTGTCATGAGTCATCCTTCATAGTTCAGCTTGGACCTCCGGGGTTTCCAACTTCCACTGCTCAGGTCAGCCTATTAGATCATATAGCCAGTTCTCCTTGGGGGTCAACGCTGCTAGCACTGGCATCCTGGAGAGGCCGTCAGCATTATGGTGAAATGTGCCTGCTTGGTGGACGATGGTGAAATTGTAGCTTTGCAGTCATAGAGCCCACCTGGCTAGCTGACCATATGTGGTCCTTCATTTGTTGAAGCCACTGGAGTGAGGAATGGTCTGTAATAATAGTAAAATGAGTACTTTAGAGGTAAGGCCAAAAATGTTTGATGGCTAATAGGACGGCCAGACATTCCCTCTCAGTGACGCTGTAGTTCCGCTCAGCTTTATTTAGCATCTTACTAAAGTAGGCCACGGGGTGGTCGACCTGGTTTTTGTCATGTTGGGCCAGGATAGCCCCAATGGCAACGTTGCTTGCATCTGTGAACAACAAAAAGGGTTGGTCAAAGTGAGGGTGAACTAGAATGGGTTTAGTACAGAGAGCGGTTCTCAAGGCATTAAAAGCCTGTTCTTGCTCAGGCCGCCACTTGAATGGCACATTTTTCTGTAGGAGATATTACAGCGGCTCCACAAGGTCGGCAAACTGGGGAATAAACTGCTGATAATAGCCCACCATACCAAGGAATACCTGGATATCCCTTAAGCTTTGGGGGCGTGACATCTTTTCTATGGTGGCAATTTTGTCAGGTATAGGCCGGATGCCGTCCTTGGAGACCTTGTGCCCCACAAATTCTAATTCAGACTGTAAGTAGGAGCAATTTGAGGGTTTTAGCTTTATGGACGCCCTTCATGGCCAATTGAAGACTTTTCCATAGATGCTCAAGGTGCCTTTAAAGTTTTGAGGGAAAATGGTAATGTCATATAGATAAACAAGGATGCAGGAAAGCTTCAAGTCCCCAAGGATCCCATACATGGAACATTGGAAAGTGGCCAGGGGTGTTACAAAGGCCTTGGGGCATCCTGGTGGGCTCAAATAGTCCCTCATTGGCTATGAGTGCACACTTAGACCAGTCCTCAGGGGTGAGCTCAACCTGCTAATACCTGCTGGCAAGATCCATGGTAGAAAAGTACTGGGATCCGGTGAGCAGTTAGAGGGAATCGTCAATTCAAGATAAAGGATAACCGTCCTTTTTAGTAATGGAGTTAAGTCGTCAATAATTCATCACCACCCAATGGCTGCCATCCTTCTTCCAAACCAGTAGAAGTGGAGAGGCCCAAGGGCTGCACGAGGGCACCAGGAGTCCAGCGTCAAGTAGTTGTTTTAGCTCAACAGCACCTGGGCCTCCTCAATCTTGCTCTTTTGGTAAGGTTGGGACCGGAAGGGAGGAGCATCCCCAGTTTCTACATGATGGAGGACCCGTTCATTCTTCTGAAATTATAGGTCAAGGTCGAGAATAAATCCAAATATTCTTCCAACAACGCTAGGACCTTTTGCTGTTAGTCATCTGAGAGGTCTTTACTGATATTAGTATCAACCAGACTAACTGAGGGTGGAGCTTCCAAGCCAAAGTCTCCCAAGTCCCCAAAGTTTTGGACATCAGCGATTGCTTCCACTGGTAGTAGGCGGACATAGGCTGCAGGTCTGTTTGGACCTACTTTTTTGGGTTTATCAGTAAGGTTGGCCAACAGCACTGATATAGATCCTGCAAAGGCTAGATCTAGAATCCCCAGACAAGTTAGCACCTCCTTTGGGGATGAGTTGTCTAGGCCTCAGACCTCTAGAAGGTACCCTGAGGGGATGTTGATATGGACCTGGGTATTGGCAATGACCTGAGATTTTGGGGGAATGGTAGTTGACTTAGGTAAGTAAATTGGCATGACTTCTTGCCCATCAACAGCAGGAGGGGGAAGTCAGACTTGGGGAACACCTAATATGATATTTGATCCAATTGATTCAGCTTTCACTCTCTAGCAGACAAGCCCAGGTTTTACCTCAGTTTTGGAGTCGCGGGGGTCTCAAAAATAAGTGGGATATGATGACCAAGTAAGGATAGAAAACCGCCGTCATAATGGAGCACTGCCAAATAGTCTCAAAGAAATTGAGTCTCAAGGAGCAGGTCATAGCTAGGGTTATCCAGAGCGATGGCGGGCATGTCTAAAGTGAGCTTCCCAATTCATATTAGTAGAAAGGAATAAGCCCCTATGGATTGGGTGCACTGGGGGCCAGATGTGCCATACTCCATATAGTGTGGCATATTGGGAGCGATCTTGATGCATTTCATCAACTTGGAGGATATGACATTTATGGGGGAGCCACTGTCAACTAAAGCATGGACTGGTATCTTAAGAACCTGAACTGCGACCTGGGCGACCAGACTTCCAAACTGGGGCGGCAGAGTGAGGAACATGGGAGTGTCATCAGAAGAAGAGTAAGTAGTATCAATTTCTTTATCGTCATTGGATTCAAAACTTCTTCTCTAGATGCAGTAGCTCCTGGTTCGTTCAAGGTTATGGAGGATCCTTGAGGCTGGGTGGGGTCGTCAGCACAAAGTGCCTCATCCTTCATGCTGACTGCCCTTTTCCCACCTCCTCAGCAAGTCATTTTCAGCAGTTCTTGGCGCTGTGTCTGAAACCATTACATTAAGTGCATCTGGATTGAGGATTTTTCTGGTTTTTGACCACATGGACTCTAGGACGGTTAGAGGGGCCAGTGGAGGTAGCCTTAAAGTGTAAAGTCGACATAGGGATCTCATTAAGGGCCTCCTTAAACTCTCAAATGCAGGTAAACCCATTCTTCTGGCTGATCACATGCATCTGGACCTCAAAGTAGGATCGCAACGTAGAAATGACAGCAATAATAGCGTCATCCAGGGTGATACAATTCATGGTCACCAAGGGTTGAGCTTGGGCATAAAAGTGGCAGGCAAACTCTGTGAGGCTTTCTCCTTTGTTTAATTGGATACCCATGAAAGCCTGTTTTTGGTTGGCTAAGGTTTGGTTGCTACCAAACTCTTGGATTATAGCCATGTGGACCTGATCCCAAGTTGTGCACTACTTCAAATGAGGGGTCATGATCTCCTGGGCAGTGCTATCCAGGCAGGAGTGGATATGCTTTACCTTCTGCTGATTGGTGGCCTCCTCCATGGAGCTTTTGTTAGCATACTGGAAGGATGCAATGCTCTCTTGGCTGGGAATGAACCTTTCTTTAAAACTAGGTTTAAAGTTAGTTACCAGAAGAGCGGAGAGGGTGTTAACACCAGGGATAGGTGTTGGCTCCAAAATTTCAGTTTCCGCATAGTTGTGGGGGCCCTGTTGGTCTAGCCAGCGTCATAGGTGTCATGGAAATGGCTGATAAGAATTAGACTGGGCTCCCAATCAGGGTGTGTGATCACCCAGTGGAAAGCCCATAATGCCAAGGGCACAGCGGTCCATGCAACTAGAAGAAGGTGGGATCTAGTAGGGACATGAGGAAAGTAAATGTTTATAAATGTACTGAAGGCTCCCAAGGCAAACCAGATGGCTGCAATGGGGGCAACTGCGAGTCTTGCGGGGGTGTGGGATCCACCAATGGATGCCACAAATATTTTCTCAGAGTGACAATCTTACTTTTTTTATAAAAGTATAAAATAACACTTTATTAGAGTTTTTTAAGTTTTTTTTGTCTAAGAAGGGCAAAACCAGGAAAGGTCCTTTTATCAATACTAGTTTTTCCTATTTGAACTAGTTCAGATTTCAAGACCATGGGTATTTGAGGCAAAAGAATGTAAAGCTCAGTTCTCTAAATTAGGAAATATAGGCTTTCAGCCTATCAGATCGAAGATAAAATTTTTTTGAGGCAAAACTGACCTGTGAGGTAACAATTTGATAAATTGTATCCAATCACCAGCGAGTAAAATTTTTTCACCTTGGCGGTGGTCAGACTTGAGTGGTAATGATTGGTTAATGTTTACCCTATCATTGTCAAGTAATATCTTCACACCTCAGAGGTGGTCAGATTCATGTGGTAATGATTTGTTAATTTTTATCCTATTATTGTTGAGTAAAATCTTTACACCTTGGCGATGGTCAGACTCATGTGGTAACAAACACCTCAATTTGGCTAAGAAGTCAGAGAATTCCTATTATCAGTTCTTACCTTATTACACCAATTTTGGTTATAATCCTTATTTCTCCGATAGTCAGGATTCCACTGAGAATCCACTAAGGTCTTTTCGCTATTGGTATTCATATTGTTGATTACCACAATATTATTCAAAGGTTGGGCAGGAGATGGGCCAATCATGGTAGCAGATTTATAAGCACTCATACCTCCAACATTCTTTCTCCTAAGTCAAGAAGGTGAATGTCCAACAGGGGGCAACCCCTAAGGGTGGGAGAGGCAGGGAGGAAATGACTCCTCTAGGGTGTGCAGTTGCTGGCCTTCAGTTTTGGGTAGGTGGGTCTGTGCCAGAGAGGGGCGGCACAAGACCCACCGCGTGGGCAGGGGTGCTGTCAGAGGGGAAAAAGGGCCCAAGATGAGCGTTAGGGCTGAGTCCCCCTTGGTTGGGGCACTCTGGGGCCCTTAGGTGGGTGGGATCAACAGCGGATGAGCCAGGTGTGGGGCCAAGCTCATGGGCATTGGGGCGGGGGCGCCCTGAGGCTGCTCCAATAGGGGAGCGCTCTTAGAAAACCTGTCAGTGAAGTGAATGTATGGGTCCACATTTAACAGATACGCAAAAATGGATGGAGAGTTGATTCCATCATTGAGAGCAAGGCAGTTCACCACAATTATGATCCACCACCACGTGGTGGGGTCAAGTGACTGGAAGACCCATTCAGCAATCATCAGGATAATTATTTGGGTGGCGGCATGCTGTGCCAGATCAATCGGTAAAATTTTGAATAGGAAATCAAACAGGTGGAGTCCATGACAAGGCGTTTGGGTAATTGACTTTATTTTGATGCAAAGCATGAAGAGAATAGAGAATGAACCAACAACTGCCCATCAACAGAGCAGTTTCCTTAAGTATTGGGTGGTTGGGGATTGGCGATGGGGTTTGGTTGGCTGGTGGGTGGGGGAGTGGCTGGATGGTTTTCAAAATCTTGGCAAAAATCAAAAAAACTTTTGCTGATTTTTCTGAATTTTTGGGCCAGACCAGGGCGATAGTACTGATCCAGGCCTTGACCATTTGAGTTAGCAGCTCAAGCAGTTGTGATTTCCTGGATTTGTCCTAGGGGACTGTGGCCTTGGTGCTCAGTTGTCCGCAACCCAGTCCAAACTCTCAAATTGATTGTCTATGCGATCTGAGCT
>JAKSZP010014109.1:0-17338 GCA_022478985.1 Massospora cicadina | reverse complement strand
TTTTTTTATATCTGTAGACGGTTATCGATAAAATTAAGTAAATTATACTGAATCAATATAAAATTACCAACCATTCAGCCATACCCAATTAAACCTATCGAATTAACTAAACCACTTAGCTAAAACCATTAGCTACCAAATCAATCACCAACCGCTTCTTAAAACAAAACTGAACGTATCGAAACAGCCAAAATCACCAACCACTTACCGAAACCATTTAACTTATCGAATCATCCAATCACAAACTGCTTTATTAAAACCGATAAGCTTATTAATCAACTTAAAACCACCAACCGCTCGCCAAAACCATTTAACTATCGAATCAACCGAATATCAAACTTCTCGGCCGTAACAATATAGCGATTTCCATTAAAACATATAAAATTTTCGCTTCTTACATATAAAACTTTTTATTTTACTATAAAAATTAAAAATCCGGCTTGGAGGTGCATACGGACCCCCTCCTGTCCACCTATAGCCAATTTTTCAGAGCTCTACATGCTCTAGTTTTGGCTGGGCATCGCACACACACATACTTGCTTTTATTAATATATATATATGGATGTTGGTATACATATCTGTATATTTGATAGCTATAGACTCCGACACCGTTTGGCCGATCACCATGAAATTGACACATATAAGTATTTTTTTCATAGAGAAGGTTTATGAATTTTAAAAAGTATTAATTTATAGTAAAATAAAAAGTTTTATATGTAACAAGTGAAACCCCTATACGTTCTCGATGGTATCTGCTATATTGTTATGGCTGAGCAGTTAGATATTTAGTTGATTCGATATTTTAAATGGTTTTGTTGGTTGGGACCATCTAGTACTAAAAAAATGGTTTTGTTAAGTGGTTAGTGGTCTTTTGGCTCTTTAGAAGTTAATCTAAAAACTGAATTAAAAACCCAATTGGTTTTATAAATACCTCCTCTAGCATAATCGGCTCACCGGGTGTAGTTGCGCACACCTGTAACCACAAGCTAAGGTGGGTAAAAATGCTGTAACAGGTTCAAAACCTGTTCTGGCTAGGACGAACATAATTTCCTCTGTCCCCTCTTATCATTAATCAATTAATTGCTGATATGGAGTTATAAAGGAAGGTTTGGGTGGTTTTCATGCAGGGTGGTTCCTGCTACTGCTGAATCTTTTTTTAAAAAAAGAAAGAAAGAAAGATCTAGCATAATCAGCTCAGCTTTTGGCTCTAAACTTAATTTTATAAAGGCTGGTTGTTCAAATCCCAACGCAATCACTTTTATTTATTACTTTTTATCGTTTAAACCATTTATATAGTTAAAGCTAATGTTGCAAGTGTAAGTAAAACTAAAAAAAATCATTTATAAAGACAGAAGGGCTTGTATTATTTTCATAGCCAGTAGACTTAAGAACAGTTTGTACTAGAATTACTTGGCATTTTTAAAGGGTCATTGGAGGATCTTCTATCCCAATCATGGGCAGAAAATTTTTTAAGTGAATCTATATCCTCATCTTCCCTTGTAATTAGTAAAAAAGGTGATGATTAATACATGGATAAAAAGTCTTATTTGATTAGCAATCGAATAAAACTTTCACTAAAATTATTAAAAGATATATGATTTTTGGATTCGCACAAATAGTCCTATCATTTGTTGAAGCAAATTATTTTTATAAACTTTTAACCTGATAAAAATATGACTCAAATTTATAGAAATAAGCTATTTTTATCTTACTTAACTTCTTTATCAGATAAAGCACGGCTTTGTAAATAATCCTCCATGTCAATTGTAATTTTGACTATAAAACAATAGCCATGCTAGAGTGTATACTATCACAGGGGTAAAAAACAGTAGCTGGAAAGACATTTTATAAACGGAAGGTTATTCTATCCAGACAAACTTTGTATAAGGGTAGCTTGTCTGACTTTACTCAATTTGGTTGGGTCTATTAACCTTAGGATAGATTCAAAAATGTTAAAAAATGGCGTTTACATGAGTAACTTATGGTGCAATTCTAAAAAGTTTTAAAGAGAATTCAAGCTTATTGCAAGCCATAGGTTATTACGATAAGATTTGAAAAATTGAGCCACGTTTTGGAACCTATAATATCCCGATATTTTATAGACCCAGCAGACAGACTTGGTAAGATAGCTTTGATAGCCCCAGGCTCGTCATAAACTTAAAATGATTACTAGCGTTATGTATCCTGTTTACAAAAATTAACTGCTTCAACTAGATTATTGGGTTTCAAATTTCCTAGCAATGATACAATCAAGCATCACAGAAAATAGAAAGCAAATTTAACTTGTAGCCATGCCATCAAAACTTTTGCTTTAGTGCCCTAATACAAATGCCCTTAAGTACCATGCCCAAAGTTGTTAAGTATCAGATTTAATGCAAAATATAATAGATATCTGAAAGCTAAACTTTCTAATTGACCTAAGCTTGATATAATCAAATACTTATTTTCTTTCCTCTTTTTATAAATGTATCAACCTTATACTAGTTACTAAAATTTCTAAACATGGTTCAAACTAGTAAACTCAAGATTACAAAAATTTGCTTTTCTATGCAGAAAAATTGCCTACCATATTGGTTAGTCATAAGCCAATTTAAGGCTAAACAGTTAGATCTGTCCTGCAGCTGTAACCAGGATGAGTAAATTATATAAAAAACCAATCATATAACCTAACTTGTATTGCAAGAAGGGACCTAGTTAAATGTCTGAAAATTAATTTAGGATTGTCTGAGATTTGCTAACCTAATGATAGTTTTGCATATTTCTTTTTCCTTATGTGAATTGAGGTGTGTATCATGCCTTAGTAGATATACCCTATGCTATGAATATGGCTGTAAGTCTAGGGGAGCACCCTCTGTGCCTTGACCATGCAGAATCACATTCCACACTAAAAAGAAGATGAAGAAGGTGGCTGTCCCTCTCATAACTCAGGATAATTTAGCACATGTGGTGGATGAGAGGTGAATGATTGTGTACTCCCTCAAAGTTGGCCCCTTTCCCCCTTTCTTTACCAAACAAGAGCTACTCCAGCAGATCAGGGTTGTTTGGAGGTGGCAGTGGCAAGAGGAAGCTACTAAAGGGAAAGTGGTGGGTATCTATCCATAGCAAAAGTTGGGTTCTGCTGAGGAGGCAGGAAAATTAAATAAATTGAGGGGTGGTGGAATCAATCCAGTCATGGTACAATCGGGATTTAAAGTCTGCTAGATGCTTCCTTTTTATCAGAAGAGGGGGATCTAACTCTAGTGAGTTCAAGGGTGAGAAATATATTCAATACCCAATGGGATTGCCCCTATGCAGCCTGGCCATGGGTACAACCAGTCACCTGCCAAAGTTTCACAGATCTGCCAAGTGGAATTGAGGTAGAAAAATTTTATAGTAAAATTTGAACAAGAGTCAGATGGCCAGCAGATGGTGATTTGGTTTCAAGTTGTTGCAAAATCTCATTTCACCAGAATTGTTGGGATTAATGGACCTCATTTATGCAACCCCATTTATTCCCTAAGCCCTTCAGTACTTAAAACAACTGTCCCACACTGGTATTGTTGTCAGTTAATTTTCATTTTTTATTATTTAAATAAACAAATTCCCTTTATAACCTAATTTTCCAATTTCAAAATTTTTACTACCTTCTTCTGCCGCTGCTACCAAGTACTATATTCTCAGGGTTACACAACAACTGGGCCTTAGTGGCTTTTATCATGATGTTGATGCCTTCTCTCCTCAAATGGGGTGTTAAATAAGAGCCACTTAGATTGTAGCTCGTTTTTTCTCTCTGATATGAACTGCACAGATTTTTGACTAATTACGTTAATTAATTGGAATTAATAAACTGGGGCAATAATAGTATGAGAATTATTAAAGTTGATTGCCCTGAAAAGTCACGTTGAATAAAGGGTCCAACGCTAAACAGGTGCTTCTTCCTCTTAAAGATATCTTTAAACTGGAAGGGAACTCTTCCCAAATTCTCTTCATGCAGAGCCAAGCAAAGATCTGATAACAACAACCTAAGAATATCCAATTATTACGCTCTTATCCCAAGAGTAAGCTATACAACCAATGATAAACAAAAAAGATATTATCAAATCTAGAACTGTCTTTATTAGAAAATTATTGGGGGGTTTATAGTACACTTGGTGCAAAGCTTTTCAGCTTCCCACTGGGGGCTAATTAATTGTTCCCTATTTGGCTTAACCCTTAAGCTTTAGCTTTTAAATCCTGGCGGGTATCTTTGCCTTGATTTTCTTAGGTAGCGTAATACTAAATGTTTGGTGACCAATATCAGTGTCAGGTGCCAGACACCAATTGATTTGGGCCATATTTCCTGATGCTGAATTTAACCATTTAAACAAGTGTTAAAAATTTCTAGGTAGTTTTGACAACTCCCCAACCGTTCAGAATGAACATTTCCTCATGGTAATTTGATTATTGGGTGTTACTCCCTCATCAAATCTCCACTCAATATTGTCAGGGATGATCTTGATAAAAATACTAATCAAAATAATCATATTTCTTCCATTGATTAAATGTTACTAATACTTTAGTTGTCAATCATTGCCAAAATATAAGATTGGAAATATGATCTTTGAAATGATTAATAAGCCAATGGGTTAGATAATGTGGTCATCTGAAATTTCAACATGGGGTTATTGAGTTAGTAGCCTTTTGGGATGTACCTGCTTTTGGATTCCCTCTGGGGTCAAGATGTACCTTTGCTGCTGGAGATCATTTCTCCTCGTTGGGCAAGGTTCCATGCCCTCACCACACACTCAACAATATGTAGAACATTGGAAAATTCAGCCCTCCATGGGTCCAAAGGATATAACTGTGGCAGAATCTGCTGCCACCATGGTGGTCATGGTTTGGTTATTAGTAGTAATGGTGGTGACGTTGGTTGACAGTTGATACCCCATAATTGCTTCTCCTCCTGCCCATTATCAGGTCATATGGATAGCTATGCCCCTGGTATTCTGGGTTGCTTTCTAAGTGTTTACGCACTTTGAATAGCAGGCAAGTCTCAATTTTATTAGCTTATTCTGTGATAATGGCTTATTATTGCAAAATATTAGAATTGGTGAGGCAGATAGAAAAACTTTTTTATAATCATATACATAGAGTTTAAGGGCTGAGATGGCAAGTAAGGATATATATATCAGTTAGAGATACCAAAGTTGATATTAGTTACTTCTTAATAAATAGCTATAAAGCTTTATAAATAACTATTGTAATGAAAATTAATCTTATGATGTAAAGGTTGTTACTGCTAGATAGGGTATTTTTGTTAAACTAACAAAAATTTTCCAAGTAGTTGCAGGTTGAATTATTTATATAGCCAAATTATGGCATCTGTATAATAAAAAGTTATAAGTAGATATTTGTATGATTCACTCAGGCCTAATAAAATCAACTGGTTCTATATAATGGATAAGTTTTATACTAAATGTTCACTATCCATTTATTCTTCACACTTAAAGATTGCTATCATATATGTAGATAGACCTAAAAGTACAACCAACGCAGTAAGGCAAATTATATATAATAAAATCTGCCTTTACTTTGCTCACAATATAATGTATCTGAAAGATAGGAGCACATGTTTAGTTAATACCAATACAATGGGAGAGTAATATGAAGATTTTGTCTTTCAAAACAATAACACAAAGATAGAAAGCACTAAAATAAAAAGATCTATTTCCTGACAAAATTTACTAAAGTTCACTCTTATTTACTACTTGTTGGTGTTTAAGAAAGCCCACAACATTCAGCTTAATAGAATGTAAGTATCATCTGCTTTATCCTTTGAGATAAGTTATTATAAGGAAACCCATAGCAAATGTGGGAGTTTTTTTATTAATATGGTAACTAATTTTTTTATATTTTCTTATAAGATATTAACTAATTTTCCAGATTTGATTACACCATATTAATGATATTCTTCTCAGGAGGATCCCAACAATGTTTATAGATTAATCAATATTTTTTTAACTAGTGATAATTAAACTATCTTGTGCAAAACAATTGGGGTTTGTTGCTAGCTAATAAAGGTTCATTGGCGGTTACTGAGTCTTGACAACGCTTTTGTTAGCAGTAACTTGTGAATTAGCCTAAAAGGCGACGTGACTGTGTGATATTTTGATATCAGATATGAAGGGAATAATAGTGCCAATTTAACTCCCTCAGCTGAATTGACATCTAGACCCTAAGAAGGTTAAATCCATTACCTTGATAAATTACTTAGAGAAATTGATAATTGCACAGCTCTAGTCAATTTTAGTAAAGCTCTGACAAACCATGTTGAGCCTAAAATACCCCAAGAAGAATTCCTGCCTCATATAATTAATGGATCATCTGAAGGTCTTGTGACAACTAATTGTAGTGGCACTCAAGGCCACAAAATTAAGATGAACCCAAAAAAGGGTATAAATCAATAATATTCCAAATGATCAACCTTAGTGACACACAGTATCATCAAATTTGGTATCTATTCACCATTTTTTATCAAAGATATAATATAAAGGCATCATAACATCCAGAATGTATCAGGTGACCAAGAGACTTCCTTATAGAAGCCCTCTATTGTTTTTATTAATCCCTTTCCTTTTGAGGTTTATATTGGAAATTGAGACATATAAAAACCCCTTTATATATACTATAATAAAGTTATGTCATTATTTATATATCTCACATTGGTACTTGCCTTCAAGTCTATTTTTCTGTTCTTACATATAGGACGGATACTCTAGCTGAAAGGACTTAAGTGGTGACTTGGCACGCTTTTAAATAGAATATATATATGTTTACAGCTTAGTTGGCCAAAAGTATTAACTATTGGGCTTCTTGAGCATAGCACCATTGAGCTTAAAAACGGAAGCCCTACAGGCTGATGATCACTACAGGGACTCAACCAACGCTTAAAGATACCTGAAGATAATTGAACGCACCAAGGAAGATAACCTAATTTATAATGTCATCCGCTGGGTACACAACATAAAAGGTTAAGAAGATGATTTAATGTAAATTCCACCATCATCACGTTTAAAGAAGTTCAGGAAAATCCTATGAAGATTCCCAAATCTCCTCGTCTTACTTGGATCTCAAATGAAGAAGTTAAAAGAATTACTTTATGGAATCATTAACCTGGGAGAAAGAGGCACTCACAAAAGGACATCCGCTATGGACAGATCTCTCATGAACCTGTATGAATCCAGTTCTCTCCCAGTAGTTTATGGATCAAGTACTATCTATCTCACTACATTATGCAATTTTTACAGCCTGCGCTCTATCATATCATGCAATTACTAGGAGTACATAACATGTAACTACACCATATCAATTTATAATGGGCCGTACAGATGACTTATGAGCAGATATATAATTTAGAATCTCAAAGTATAGTAGACGTCTATAATTTAATTGAAGCAAACTGTTCCTACTTTATTCAGCTCCATAAATCAATTGAGGACGATTAATTCTGGTGTCATAAAGTATGTGGAGGAAGGTGTGAAGCTTTTAAAAAAGACATCATGGAGTCAAACTGAAATAACAAGCAATTACTTGATGTCTTTGCCAAAGTGCTCCATTAACAGAATAGTGAAGCTCATGGCAAAATGGCAGCGCAAGCTTCTAATAGCCGTTACCAGGAGGAAAAGAGAATTTCCTCTACTAAGGCACATCTAGAGCAAGCCCTATGACGATTTGATGAGATGGATGCCCATTGAACCCTTGAAACTTCATCATTGTCACAAAATATTACTTCTTGAGTAGCTCAGATTGAATATGAGCTTGCAAACCACGCGACTCATCCATCTATCTGTCCATTACTGTTCAAATCAACAAATTGTAGAGCGACTTGAGAGGCAAACCCCCCAGTCAGAGGGTATTAACCAAGTCTATTGTCACCTCAATGAAGCTGAGAAACGCTGGTTTTCTCTAACAGAAGAGTTATTTGCTAAGACTGACAAGCCTCCATAAAGCATTAAGTGCAGGGAGATGATGGAAGACTTGAATTGGCGCATTGGAGTCTTGGAGGATGAGAACAAGCTTTTGCAAACATGTTAATAATCCGATTGTCAACAAATTCATGATCTGGGCGTCCACTTTAAGAGCTTGGAGGATGATAAAGCTGTTCTTTAAAAAAGAATCAATCTGCTGGATGTTACGCCAATACTTAATCTGAAGGAAATGAAGCAACATCTCAATCCTCTACATGACAATACATTAACTGGAATGCCAAGTTTAACAGAGTGATTTAAGAGCTGAGATTACCGAATCTAAAGCTCCCAGAGTACATGTCATTACTGGATTGAGACCACTACTTCTAAGCCTACATACAAGGACAAGTTTACACCTGGTAAAGGGAGAATTACATCTTTCCTTTACTTCTATGAATATGCAATGGAAGATGAAACAAATCATCAAAAGTTTAAACATATTTTATCATTTTTAAGCCGTATTGCTCAAGAGGTTATGACTCTCATATGGATGACTTGATACCTGGAGAGAAGTGAAGGAAGCGCTCATCAAGGAATTTAGGTCAAAGCAGATCCTGAGTATGAAGAAACATGCCTTCATGAGAATTGCACTGTGATAAAATGAAACCATTGCCAAACTTGCTAACCCACTTTTATATAGAATCCTAAATGCTGTCACCCTCAAAGATGCTGACTCTGGATGATGCTGTAGATGCTGTCAAGCTGGTTTACATAGTAACCCTAATCTAGCCATGCATGTCACATATGTTAAACAAAGCTTCAATTCCATATTGGATACTAAGGAAGCTTTACTTGATGTTGACATACACAAGCCAGAGCCTTCATGAAAGATCTCCACAAAACCTAGAGAAATACCATGGAAGAAGTGAGGCTTAAAAAGGAGGAAAATCAAATATGAAAGTATAGCAAGAAGAACAACTGTCACAATTCTGATATGACTGGATGATAGTCATGGGACATCTAGGGCAGAATCCACTGAAAATGATATCAGTACAATTATTTAAGTGCCTTGGGATGAGGCGATATTAGGATTATAATGTTTTTTTATTGGATATGATGGGTTTTATTGAATTGCCTCTATATAAGGCAATAAGGCGATAAGGTGGTGTCGACATTTGATGAATACAAAGTAAATTGCCTACAATTAGGGTGATAGAGGATTAGAGAATAATAAGCTAAATTCAAGGAGATTTGGCAGAATAGAATAGCTCAAGCCATGTGTCGCAATTTCAATATAACTGGATGATAAGCCCAAAGTCATCATGGTGAAATTTTGGAATCTGTCGGAATCAAAATGGTAATGATAATTTAAGCCACGAATTGAGGCGATATTGGGTTATTGGGAAACCGCCTTGAATAAGGTGATCAGGCAATGTCGACATTCAACTAATACAAATTAAATCGCCAACAATTTAGGTGATAGAAAATTAAAAGAATAACTAGTCAATATGAGGAGAATTGATGGAATCAAATAGCCCAAGCAATGAGTGTAGTATCATCTGAAGCTGCTGTATATAAGCGTGATGGGCAATTAAGAGGAGTAGTTGGTTAATAGAGAAAAGGGAGCAAGAAGAGAGGATCCAGGGAGTTTATTATATTTAAATAAAGTATTATAGTGGGAGCAAGTGCCCCATAGTTATTATTTTAACATTTATTCTGTTGTTACAAGGGACCATAATTGTCATATCATGGGTTCTATTGCTCAGTGGGCTAAACCCTGTGCAAATCTTTTATAGCATATCCTCAGAATTCTGCCAAATTATAACAGTGGTGCTCACTACAGGGGGCCCATTGATAAATAATAAAATGATAAAATTCAAGTCACCTGCTATTTCTCACCTAGGTTGCTTTAGAAAATCTGCACAACACCATAGGACCATTGCATATGAGGAGTTGAAACTCGCATTGGACACAGTGCTCAAAAAACAAGATGTGCTGCTCCAGGAAGTCTGCTGTGCTCAGCTGCTGCCCTTTGATCACGATGGCAATATTCATGAATTCCTTTGACAATTTGAGTTTGCAACTGAAGGTGCCTCAGACTGGCACAGAGCGAAACTGTTAATCTCTACCTTGGATGTCAGAAGTGCTGATCAAGTTGTTTGTTACCTTTCAGACAGTTTCATTACTTACCAAGAGGTCAAGGAGACAGTGATACGGTTGTTTGGCAGAAAAGCAAAGATGTCTCAGTGGAAAGTTGAGTTTCTGACCATTGGGTTTCAACAAAATGAGAGCCTCACCACATTTGCTGAGCAGTTTATGGCAGAAGCACATGTGTTGATCGGGGCTGGGATTCTAGCTGAAGCTGATGTATGCATTGCAATGGCCTCTGCAGTAAAGCTATATTCTGAGCTATATAACGTTATGGCCTCATTATTGGATGAAGATGTGCCATTGCTTAAAATTGTTCAGTTTCTGCACCGTATATCTGCCAACTTCCCTCCACCCAATATTGAACAGATTCCCACTGTCACCGGGGCCTACCCTAACCAGGGGAAGGAAAGCAACCAGTCAATGCAGATCATGCCAGGCTACTCCCCGCAGCTCGCCAACTGTCCCCTAACTGTTGAGCAACAACTGCCCAACTACTGCTTCAGCCTTAACTATGCTGCTCGACAGCAGGCAGTCTACCAATGTGGGTCTGATTATGCTGATCATTTTCAAAACAACTTTCTAAGTGGGTCAACTTATATTAAGCACTGATGCAGGCCCTATGGAGTAAGTTGCTTTAATTGCGGTTGCACTGGGCACATGGAATGATGGTGCCCCAATTGGCAGATAACTTACGTACAGCAGGATCAAGGTTATCAGGGAAAAGTCAGAGTGGAGTAGAGACGGAACTCTCTACTTCCGCTATCTCAAAGTCATACATCCCCCCTGAATCTATTGTATTGAAGGAAGTAGATGCCTCCCAGTATGATGATACATTCCTCTACCAACAGCCAGTTGGGGGAGTAAATGTGCTGACCCAAGCACAATTCAAAAATATGGCTGACCCAGGGTTTCTGGAGCAGCCAAAGCCTTACACTTGCCAAATGTTTGAACAAAACCTGTCAGACCAGCTGGAACCATTTGAGGACGCATTGTCTCTAAGAGAAGTAGAGGCCTCCTTCCCGGTGGATGCTATTATAACACGCTACCCTAAAGTCAGTGCAGGTATTATAGGTTTCCTGGGAAAACGTGAACCGTTGAATGTACATGTAGTAAATAACTGGCTTTCATCTTACTCGGAGTGCACTTACTGTGACGTGGTGGTAGCCAAATCCCAAGTATGAGCTATATTTGACACAGGCGCTCCTGTTAACATTGTCTCCACTAAGTTGGTGGCAAAGTTGGCTTTAAAACCTGACATAGAACACTGGATGGTGTATGAGACTGCAGGAACAGAAACCACAGTCTCTGAGGGAGCGTATAGCGCACTTCTTTTGCAGTTTGGATTTGTTGTTATTATGGCACCGGCAGTAGTATTACCAAATAGCAACTATTATTTGCTGATTGGGACTGCATTTATGTGACACTATGGGGCTGTCCTTGACATGATGGAAGAGACCCTAGACATCCTGGGACAGCGGATTCCCATCTATTTTACTTCCAGGGGAGTGCCAGATGACCCAATCTGCTCTAGTCAGATTAATCTCGCCTATAGCAATGGTTTGATACCTGTAAAGTATTGGCGGATGAAGTGGAAGACCCAAACACTCCCAACACAGATTTATGAATACAAAGGGATTCCGCTATGAGCTGCAAACGCTTTTACTATCCCTTCTGGGCATTAGGTCATAATTGGGACAGAGCTTGAAATTGATGTACCTGGCATTCTATATGGAGAGGTTGTGGGGCCGTATCAACAATCACAACTCAAACCTCATGTGGCTCCTGGGTTACTGTTACCTGGGCAGGGGGAAGTAAAATTGTTGGTAGCAGATCTGCAGAAGGAAGTGATGCAGGTGCAACGGCACCAAGTGGTAGCTTACCTGCATTTGATCCCAATCAATGAGGTTCACCAAATACATGACTTTAGTTCATGGGAAGATCTCAGCTTGCCTTTAAAAACCACCTTCAGCGTAATGACTGTAGTTCCTCAGGAGGCGCTCACTGGTCTATCAGAAAATCAGAAGGATAGGGTGATGGCTCTGTTTGAAAAGTATCACAGTATCTTTGAAACTGACGATCATGACTTGGGTTGCACTTGCGGGGTTGTGCATCAGGCGGAAGCAGGAGACCACCCCACTATCAGGTCACATCCTATCTGTCACTTGAAGGCAGTGGAAGAAGTTGTGTCTGCAGAAATAGTTACATTGGTGGAAAAGGGAATGGTGGAGCCGTCAAAAAGTCCTTGGGCATTCCCAGTATTAATTGTCAAAAAGAAAGATGGCTCCAATTGAGTAGTAATCAATTATTAGAAGCTTAATATAATTACAAAAAAAGATTCATACCCACTTCCACAAATTGATGACGCGTTAGATCGGTTAGATGGGGCCAAGTATTTCTCAGCTATGGACTTAATATCAGGGTACTGGCAGATCAAGTTGCCAGTGGCGGAACAAGAAAAGTGCGCTATAATCACCTCAAAAGGATTGTTCCAGCCTATACATATGCCACAGGGTTTGTGCAATGCTCCCACTATGTTCCAGCGGGCTATGGATACTATTTTGGGTGACTTAAAGCTGTCTTGCGTTCTTGTTTACCTTGACAATATTAACATGTTCTCGCAAACATTCACGGAGCATCTTGGACCTTTGGAGCAAGTGTTCCGCTGCCTGGCTGATGCTAATGTCAAGATTAAGCCCCAAAAGTACCACTTTTTTAAGGAACAATTGGAATATCTCAGCTTTGTGGTAGACTTCAAGGGGCTTATCCCTCAGCCAGCCAAGGTGGAAGCCATCCACAAGATGACTCAGCCAAGCAATAAGCGGGATATCCAGGTGTTCTTGGGGATGGTCGGGTACTACTGGGAGTTCATTACCAACTTCAGCTGTATTGGGGCTCCACTCTTTGAGCTACTTAAGAAAAATGCTGCCTTCAACTGGAAAGATCAATGTCAAACCGCTTTTGATGTATTACAAAGCGCGTTGGTTAGTGCACCTGTTTTGCAATACCCCAATTTTGAGAAAGAGTTCATTGTGCAAATGGATGCTTCGCTTTCTGCTGTAGGGGCTGTGTTATCTCAAAAGAACGATGACAGTGTGGAGCACCCCATTACATATTGTAACCGCAGTTTAACTGGGCCTGAACGGAATTACACCGTGACTGAGAGGGAGTGTATAGCTGTAATCTATGCATATAAGCAATTCTAGGTCTACCTTCACAGGGTGAAATTCATTGTGGTAACAGATCGTGCCTCCTTGCGCTGGCTACAGAATCTGTGGGAACCTGAAGGGCGGCTTGCGCGATGGGCTTTGAAACTCCAAGAATATGATTTTGAGATCATGCATTGACCCGGGGCAAAGCATCAAAATGTGGACTGTCTTTCCTGATTACCCACGGTCACCATTACAGCAGATGCGGTAGACATAATGTACGAAAAGATGATTGTGAGCAAATATCAAGATGAGCCACTGCCCATGATCAAAGTGTTAGATGGGCTTAGGCAGGATACCTTCTTGCGCAATGGGAAATTATATAAGTGGATTGGGGAATCAACGCTGAGTTTCCCAAAACCCTCTGACCGGGCTGCAATAATAATGGATGCTCATAGAGCGGTAGGTCATGGAGGGTTGAAAAAGATGCTGGAGTTCTTGCGACCCCACTACTTTTGGGAAAGTATGCACTACAATGTGCTCGAGATGGTTGGTTGTTGCCATCAGTGCTAAGTGGAGAAACCATACCACCGGAAGACCACCTACCAGCTCATTAAGCCTCAGTTCACATGGCATACAGTTTCATTAGACATGGTGGGGCCGCTGCCAACTGGCGCAAACTGCTCCAAATATATAATAGCAGCCATTAACCATTTGACAAGATGGGTGGAAGCAAGGGCTATCAAGGATTTGGGGGCTTTCACTACTGCCAAGTTCATCCTGGAGTGCGTCATACAGCATCATGGCTGCCCACAATTTATCCTAATGGATAATGAACCAATTTTACATCCCATATATTGGCCAAGTTGAACAAGCTCATGGCAATCCACGGGGCTTTAACTACCCCCTACCACCCTGAATCTAACGGTATGGTGGAATGGGTCAATGTGACCTTAGTAAATATTCTATGCAAGCTTGTAAATGAGCTGCCATCATATTGGAGCACCCTTTTATCCTCCGCTGTCTTTGCATACAATATTAGCTACCACTCAGCAACTGGCAAGAGTCTATTTCAATTGCTCTATGGATTCATCCAGCGCTGCCTGATTTGCTTAACTCCTGCATTGAGGATACCAGCAGAGTCGAACCCCACTGCTATTTGTCTTCCTTAATGGACATGCTGATCAAGCTCCAAACTGAGGCATATTCTACTAGTCTTGCCAAGAAGATTTGGGATCATGCGGCTGACCAATGTAGATGCTGCAGTCTCCCACAGTTTAGGGTAGGGAAATTGGTCCTGTTTCATGACCAACATGGGTTTGGAAGAAGGAACAAGCTTTCCACCATATGGAGTGGGCCATTTGAGATCATTGAGAAAACTGGGCTTGACGCCTACACCATAAAAGAACCTGTGGGGGGGTCAAATTATTAAACGGGTACACGTGAAGTTCCTCCGACCATACAAGCAATAGGAGCCTTATCATCCAGTCAATGAGGGGGTAATGTCGCGATCTCAATATGACTGGATGATAAGCCCAAAGTTATCATGGCGAAATGTATGGAATCCGTTGGAATCGAACTGGTAATGATAATTTAAGCTGCAAATTGAGGCGATATTGGGTTATTGGGAAACCGCCTTGAATAAGGTGATTGAGCAATGTCAACATTCAACGAATACAATTCAAATTGCCTACAATTTAGGTGATAGGAAATTAAAAGAATAACTAGTTGACACAAGGAGAATTGATGGAACCAAATAGCCCAAGCAATGAGTGTGGTATTGTCTGAAGCTGCTGTATATAAGCGTGATGGGAGATTAAGATGAGTAGTTGGTTAGTAGAGAAAAGGGAGCAAGAAGAGAGGATTCAGGGAGCTTATTATATTTAAATAAATTGTTATAGTGGGAGCAAGTGCCCCATAGTTATTAAATTAACATTTATTCTGTTGTTACAAGGGACCATGATCGTCAAATTGTGGGTTCTATTGCTCAGTGGGCTAAACCCTGTGCAAATCTTTTATGGCGTATCACATGATTTTACCAAATTATAACACCATGAGAGCAGTATCACCTAAAGTCGCTGTATATAAGCAAGATGGGCGATTGAGAGAGGGTAGGCTGTTAATAGTAAAGATGAAACGGGACAACAAAAGGTAACTTTTATTATAAAAAATTTAGAATCAATTGGGGCAATTGCTCCTATTTTAAGTATATTTTCAAGTGTGTCCAAAGGAACGATGATCCCCACATCATCTGTCTGTTGCTCAGTGGGTTTGACCTGTGCAAATAACATGACGGATCCTAATGATACCATCCAAATAACAGTGGTGCTCACTACAGGGGGCCCATTGATCAACCACCTAACACTCCAGAACTCCAGTTGCCAGCCATGCCTTACACAAGCTGTGTTGTTAAGGAATCTTCACAGAACACCGCACCAGCTGGATATGAGGAACTAAAAGTTACCTTAGACGCGGTGCTCAAAAACCAAGATGAACTTCTTCAAAAATGAGATGCTGTTATGCACCAACTGATAGTACGTTTAGCCAAATGCAAATCTTGGGACAAAACAACAAAGAACTCGCCAAACGATTATATGTTACTACTAAATGGCTGCAGTGCACAGAACTAAGATTGACCAATACCTCTCAGTATTCTCGCTGGGACAATGATGACCATTAAGAGGGGGCACCATATGAGGAAGAATATGACACTGGTTGGAGCTACTACGCCCAGGATGGTAGTACCAGATACAAATATGAGTCAGAATGACACTTCGATCAAGTAATGGTGGTACTGCCCATGGCAGAAGGTCACACTACCCCTGAAGCGGCATACATTCCAACTTCTGATAATCCAGCTCCTCATTGAGAAACCACTTTTGGATCTCAATCTGTTCCTCAGTATGGCCAAAACCCCGTGAAAGGGATGAGGAGGTTAAAAAAATTACCTTTGTTTGACTGCAATGGGAACATCCATGGGTTTACTTCAAATGGTTTGACTTTGCAGCGGAAGGTGCCTCTGATAAATGGAAGGCTAAGTTGTTAATATCTGCCTTGGTTGTAGGAAGCGCCAATCAGGTCACCTGTTACCTCCAAGTAGTTTGGTCACTTATAAGGATGTAAAGGACACCGTACTCCATTTGTTTGGGGGAAACTCAAAAATGTTGCGGCAGAAAGCAGAATTCTTAACATTCAGATTCCAATGAAATGAGAATCTCCTAGAGTTCGCTGATTGATTCACAACAGAAGCACATGTGCTGATTGGAGCTGGGTACTTAGCGGAAGCTGACATGTACATTTCCAAGACCTCCATGGTGAAGTTATATTGCAAACTTCATAATGTTATTTTGCCACTTCTGGATGATGACATACCTCTGCTCATGATTGGAAAGTTTTTGCGTCATGTATCCCCTAACTTTCTGCCACCAATTATAAAATGGAAGACTACCACTGCTACTGAACCCTCTTATTCAGGAGAATACTCTCGTCTGACTCCAGCTCCAGTTAAAAAACCTCAGCCTTACTATAACTCTGCGCCTCATCCTCAGCCAAATTATACTTAACAGTTCAATCAGCAACAATGGGCTGTCCATGAAAACTGTCAGCAACCCAGTTTATCAACCAGGACCTAGCTATGCTAACCATCAACAATCAGCTTACTGACCTGAGGCTGGTTACGCTGAATTACCCCAAGCTTTCCTGTCTGGACCACTTATGATAATCAAGGATGTGGCTCTTATGGGGTTAACTGCTATGAATGAGGTTTCCCTGGTCATTTGGCAAAATTCTGCCATAACCGCCATGTGAAATATGTACACCAAGATCAATACTATCAGGGAAAGTGGGGAGGAGTAGAGATGGGACCCTCTACCTCCACAATAACCACTCAAAACGTCCCTGAATCAATAGTAGTATACCCTGCGAAAGTCCCTCAGTTCAATGACGGACTTTTATATTAGCAGCCGGTTGTAGGAGTAAATATAGTAACCTGAGCTCAAGCCAAGGCAGCGGAAGAAGATTCTCCCAAAAAATCGAAGCCATATGCCTGTCAAATGTTTGATCAAGCTTCCTCTGACCAACTGGATTCTGCCGCAGATGCGCCAACTCAGAAAGGAG
>JAKSZP010014108.1:0-17392 GCA_022478985.1 Massospora cicadina | reverse complement strand
ATGAAAAAAATTTTTTTGGATGAATTATTGATTGTCATCCAAGACCCCATCTGTGAAAAGGGTTCCAAATTTTTTTTTGATAATAAGTGTCTGAAATAGAACTTATAAGTTTTTGAACAGAATTGACAGTGAGTTTAAAAAAAGTGTATGGGGATTACGCCAGGATTTGAACAACTGCCCCGAGTTGAAGTTTAGAGCCAAAAGTTTTAGATTTTTTTTTAAACCCAATTTTTTAAAATTTAAAATTTTTAAGGGGAAAGAAAGGGGGAGGGCAGAATGGGATTTGGCCAAAAAAGGGCCCAAATTTTTGGGCCGGGGGAGTTCTAGCACCTCTGACCATTGCTGATCAGCAATCACCAGCTAGCCACAGTTCTAAGATTGGGGGTTTTCAGGACCAATTTTCAGTTGATTGGGTTTTACGGGGGGTCTGGGGGAAACCCAAAACGTGGCTTTTTCCCCGGGATTAGCGGAAAATTTGAGATCTGGGGGTGTTTTGGAGATAAAAAAAAGAAAAAAGGCCTTAATCCAAACCCCGGGCCGGTTGCCCTTAACTTCAAAGCTAAATTTTTTAAATGTACATAATAAAAACAAAGGTTTGGGGCAAAGCCCCGGGGCCACCCCTGTTTTCCGGTAAAAAGGGGGAAAGGGGCCAGAAAAGGGTTTCGTCCAGAAATCCCCGGATAGGGGGGAAAAATTAAAAAAATATTTTTTTAAACATGGACATTTATGATAGGTGGGGTTTTCCTCTTGAGGCAAAAAGGGGCATTTTTTGGATATTCCCCAATTTGACCGCCGAAAATTGAAGGTTTATAAATTCAGGGCCCAAAAAAAAAATCCCTTTGGGAAAAGGGTTTCCCCACCGGAGCCCTTTTTAATCATTGGAATTTAAACTTTGCACCCAACCCTTTCCTATCAGCGCAATTTGAAGCCCCAGGGTTTATAAAACCCAAAATCCCCTAAAAGGGGCCAGCCCCCTGATAACCAGTATTTGGGGGCCCTTAAAAGGGGAAAGGGAAACCCTCCATCCTTTCCACAAAAAAAATTTTGGGGAAAACCTGGTTGTTTTGGGGTTTTTGGCCCGGCTCAGCCCCAATTGAAAAAGGTTAGGCCCCAGCGCATTGGATACTTTCAACGATAAGTGGACCATGCAGGTACTGGAGACTGAACAAGAAGTATTATCAAGTTTATGGACTTGAATGGCATGCTGGAAAAGTGCCAGACTATGCCTTGAGGAGAAAGTGCAGGCAATATAAATCTTCATCTTCTCAAAGTTATGGTATGTTGCTCACGTGCTGCCAATAAGCCCAAACCTAGAGAAGAAAATCAGGTCAATGCTCCAAACTTTCCTGTGATTCAAGGCAAAGGCAGCACCAATACCACTGGATGCCCTGTCAAAACCAAAGAATGAAGGAGGCATGGGCCTCCTGAACTTCAAATCTCACGCCCAGTGCATATGGGGGAAGTCATTTCTGAAGCAAACACAGATGCACATGCGCTGCCTGACCCTAGCATGGGGCGTGAACTGGGCAAGAGCCCAAGGCCTCCAAGAGCCAGTCTCCCCCTGATTGATATGTGAATGGATGGCGAACCACCCATGGATAACCTCCCAAAAAGGTGCCCCACACTACTGGTGACTATGCAATCAGGCCATGCGCCAGGGCAGGTGGTCATTTGAGTGATCAGACTGAGAGGCTGGCCAAATTCAGAGGGACGTTGAAGCACATAATTCCACAATGATTCTGCAACAAGCTGGGAGAAGCATAACTGAATTGCCAACAAATATGTGACCAAGTTGATCAGAATAAGGTACAAATTGACGCTGATAGAATATGGGGATCTGCTCCCAAAACTGGGATGCAATCTGCCCACTCATCCACTAATCCTAAATGACTGGACTACCAAAGGCCATGACACCAACTACCAAAGAAGGAGTTGATTTTGGGCCTGAACTCCCACTTGGTTATGGCCAAACAGCGTTCAGTAATCTGGCAGATCCTAAATCAGGCATTCAAATTGGGCAAGCACAGCAGGCCAGACTACCAGCACAAAGAATGCCCCATATGCGCTGAACTGGAAGCAGATATAGCACACCATTATCATAAATGTGCCATGTTCAAAAAATACTGGTCCACAATGTGTTACATCCTATCAGGTGAACATTTGCCACAGGGTATACATCTGTTGCAGGACCTTTTTATTTACGAAAAACCTGAGAATGGCCCCAATCCAACTACAAGCCTTCATTTACCATTATTGTGTATGGGTAATTCACTGCACGCTTGTCACCAAGGTCTTGAGCAACGAGCGCCCCCATCACAGAGGTTTGGTATTGAAGACCATTTGTATTATCTCCAATCAGCTCCACCAGATCTCAAAATTCTTGCGCATAATCCCCGGGTGTTATAAAGCCACACGTTTGGCTTTCCCCACCAGATCGCTCATCGCATGTGATGAAGCTACTAATCAACTGAAAATTGAATGTCCTGTAAGCCAACCAATGCTAGAACTGTGGCTAGCAATGGTGATTGCTGATCAGCAATGGTCAGAGGTGCTAGAACTCTAGCAGCCCAAAACCCTGGTCCTTTTACCCTTGGCCAAATCACCTGTATTCTGCCCTCCCCTCTTACTTTCCCTTAAATTCTAATTTAATAAAGTATGGAGTTTAAAAAAGAATCTAGCATAATCAGCTCAGCTTTTGGCTCTAAACTTCAACTCTATAAAAGGTCAGTTGTTCAAATCCTGGCGTAATCACTTTTTATACACTTTTCTTAAACTCACTGTCAATTCTGTAATCAAATCTTATAAGTTCTATTTCAGACACTTATTATCAATAAAAAAATTTGAACCTTTGCACAGATGTTGGTCTTGGATGACAATACAATAATTCATCAAAAAGTTTAATTTTCATGTTCTAATTAAAAAGTTTTATATGTATAAAATGAAACTTCTATTGAACCAAGATAGCAAAAGCAAAGGCAGTCCATGGAGTTCCTGTCCTATCATATGCTGCGCGTGGAGGTTTTCCAGATTTTATCCTCCTTTCCCATTCATTCAATTTTCCTTAATTGGTGCGGTACTGTCCCCAGGTTGGCCCACCTTGAATAAAATAAAAACAAATGAGACTCCTATATATCTTTGATAGTAATTGGTATAGTTATGGCTGAGCAGTTTGATATTCAGTTGATTTAATATTTTAAATGGTTTTGTTAAGTGGTTAGTGGTTATTTGGGTATCTATTAGCTCTAAATCGTGCAAAAGTTGATGAATTTAAGGATTTACATAGGTGTGAGTTACAAAAAGTTGCTTCAAGTGCCTTGAGATCGTTGCTAAATAATGATTTAGAGCATTTACATAGGTACGAGTTACAAAAAGTCACTTCAAGTGACCTTTTTGTTGCAAAAACACTGATTTAGAGCGATTTACATAGGTACAAGTGACAAAAAGTCACTTTTTAGCTCTAAATGCGCCTGGAGGCACAGGCAAAACTTCTCATTTCACTTATTTTGGCAACCATACAATCACAAAAAAATATTGCACTAGCAATTGCATCATCTGGAATTGCGGCAACACTTTTGGATGGTGGCCAAACACCGCATTCAGCACTGAAATTGCTGTTGAATATGCAAATCACGAGATACCCACATGCAATATCAAGAAAAATTCTGGAATGGGTAAAGTACTCCAATCATGGCACCTCATTATATGGGATGAATGTACTATGGCACAAAAAAAGCACTTCATTGTACACTAAAAGATTTGAGAAGAAATGAATAGCTCTTTGGTGGCACACTCATTTTATTGTCTGGTGATTTTTGACAAATTCTACCAGTTATACCACGTTCAACACCCGCTGATAAACTTAATGCATGTCTCAAATCATCAGTTTTATGGCGACACTTACAGAAATTAACTTTGAAGACCAATATGCATTTACATCTACAACATGATGTATCTTCTGAATATTTTGCAAAACAATTGTTGGATATTGGGAATAGGAAAATGGCAATCAATGAATCCACATAATGTATCACATTGCCAACAAACTTCTGTAAAATCACAGCAACCACAGACAAATTTATTCACAAATTTTCCCAAATATTGCACAGAATTACAAAAATTATCAGTGGCTAAGTTCACATGCTATACTAGCAGCCAAAAACAATGATGTCAATGCCATCAATTTCAGCATTCAAAATGAGATACCAGGTGAAGTGATAACATACAAGTACATTGATACTTTAATGAATCAAGATGAAGTTGTCAATTATCCAACTGAATTCTTAAATTCACTTGATTTGCCAAGTATGCTGCTGCATGTTTTAACATTGAAAATTGGTGTGCCTATCATTCTTCTCTGAAACATCAATCCACCACAGCTTTGCAACGGTACCAGGCTTTCAGTGAAAAGGATGATGAACAATATCATTGAAGCTACAATCTTGAATGGAAAATTTAAAGGAGAAGATATACTGTTGCCACGCATCCCAATGATTCCAACAAATATGCCATTTGAATTCAGACGTTTGCAGTTTCCAGTGCGACTTGCATTTGCAATGACCATCAACAAAGCATAGAGACAATCGCTACAAGTGTGTGGACTAAATTTGAAAAATCCATGCTTTTCACATGGACAGCTGTATGTGGCCTGCTCACGCGTCAGAAAACCTTCTGATTTATTCATGTATGCACCAGATGGAAAAACAAAAAATATTATGTATCCAAAAGCACTAAAAATAAACAGAATTAAAACACAAACACTTTCTATCTTTGAGTGGCATTGCAATGCATGTCGGGTATTCATACTAATATTATCACATTAATTTGAAAACCATGCAAACAAAGTTATGGGCAACAGCTATTTATTTATAAGAAACCTACTTTAATTGAACTTTATTAATTAAACTAACATTTTCATTATGTACAACATGAAACTCCGTTGCAAAGCACGGGTATTCTGCTAGTCTACTTGTTAAAACACATTCACTGACTGACTGACTGACTGATATCTGAAACCTTCAAGTCTGATAGGGTCAATCTATTTGGGTGAGTGGGTAAGAATTGGCGAATCTTATCGAATCTGAAATTATCGAGCCTGATAGGTTCAATCTATTTGGGCGAGTGGGTGAAAATTGACAAATATTATTGAATAATTCGCCAAATTGCTCACCTGAAGCTAATCGACTCTGATAAGTTTAATTTATTTGGGTGAGTGGGTGAGAATTGGCAAATAAGATCGAATCTGAAATTATCGAGTATGATAGGGTCAATCTATTTGGGTGAATGGGTGAATTGGCAAATCTTATCTAATAATTCACCAAATTGCTCACCTGAAACTCAACAAAAATCAGTATTAGAGTTTAAGTAGATTGAGTAGTTAGGATAATCAGCTCACCAGCCACGAGAGCAACAGTGGAGCTGTTAGTCTGAGTGGCTCAAGAGTAGTGCTGGCACAGCCTATAGGCTACAATGTGAGCTTGTCATCTGATAAACTAAATACTGTAGCGAAGCACGGGTATCTGGATGTTAGGTTTATATATTTTAAAAACCTGCCTAATTTGGTTCACCTAATTAATAAAATACTTTTGGCAAGTTTTATAGAAGTTGATTTAGTATTTTGGAAGATATGTCACGTACACAATGATTTTAAGTATAAAGATGTTTCGGGTAGCAGGTTGGTGTTATTTGATTGATTCGATAGGTTTGTTTTGTTTGGCCGAGTGGTTAATGACTTTTGGTCGAATTGATAGGACATAGTTTGGTTTTGAGGGGTGATTAGTTATTGGTTGTTTTGATAATTTCAGTTAGGTTTACCTGAGTGGTTTTTGGTTGATTCGATTGAGCAATTAGATTTGGCTGAGTGGTTTTGTTTATCTATAATATAAAATCTAAATTAATAAAATGAAAATCTGAAATTTTAGACACCGTAGAGAAGCATGGGTAAATCGGCTAGTCTACTTAATAAAACACATTCATTGACCTACTGACTGATTGACATCTGAAACCTTCGAGTCTGATAGGTTCAATCTATTTGGATGAGTGGGTGTGAATTGGCAAATATTATCGAATAATTCATCAAATTGCTCACCTAAAACTCAACTAAAACAGTATTAGAGTTAAGTAGGATAAGTAGTTAGGATAATCAGCTCTGATCAGCCATGAGGGCAACAGCAAAGCTGTTAGTCCGAGTGGCTTGAGAGTAGCACTGGCACAGCCTATAGGCTATATCAGTGTGAGCTTATAAATAAACCTGAGCAACGCCAGGTAACTTCACTTTATAATATAAACCCTAAATTAATCATTTCAGATTCTCTGGGGATAAATAAACCCAAGCAATGCTGGGTAACTACTAGTATATTATATATTTTAAATTTATTTGATGTGGACTGACCTGGGATGATACCGCACCGATTAATGGGGAAGGAGGATAAACACCAGAAAACCTCCACGTGCAGCGTTCTGATAGGCCAGGAGCTTCATGGATCACCCTGCTATTTGCTATCTCAGTTCAGGATATTGGTACACAACGCCAACATAGTTATAATAATATTCTACCCAAAAGGATATTCTAGCTTAACTATTTATCATCCAATCATTTTTTAAAATAACTACTTTAAAAATTTTTCTTATTATGACTTTAGATACCTGTTTAAGTTGTTTCCCATAATTTATAAAATATATGTGCCAAGTTAGGTTGAATTTGGTTTAGTAGTTTAAAAGATGATATATCACATATATACACAATGTTTTACACACTTTTCTTTAACTCACTGTCATGTCTGTCTGTAATCAAATCTTACAATCTCTATTTTAGACACTTATTGTCAATAAAAAAACTGAAACTTTGCACAGATGTTGGTCTTGGATGAAAATACAATGATGCATCAAAAAAATTTAATTTTCATGTTTAAAATAAAAAGTTTTATATGTATCAAGTGAAAATCCTATATATTTTTGATGGTAGTTGGTATATTGTTAAGGGTGAGCAGTTTGATATTTGGTTGATTTTATAGTTTTAATGGTTTGCCAAGTGGTTGGTGATTTTAGGTTGAATATATAAGCTTGATAGTTTTAGTAAGTGGTTAGTGATTGGCTGTTTTGATAAGTTAAATGGGTTTGGTAAGTTGGTGGTAGATTTTGGTTGTTTGACAAGTTTAGTTTGTTCTTACCAAGCAGTTTGATATTTGGTTGATTTGAAAGTATCAAGTTTGCCTTCCAGACTAGCTAGAGCTTTAAAATTTGACACACTTATGTATCTTCCATGACAATACAATAATCTATTAAAAATTATGTAAAGTGTGACTGTTGCAAAATAAAAACGTTTTACTTATAATTATTTGTACTGTGTTAATGTTTAAGTTTGCTGAGTTTTAGTTTTAAAGAGAAGAGAGAATTTGAACCTTCATTGAAAGTCAAAGGTAAATTACAGAGATACAATTAAATAGTGATTAAAACCACTAAAATAAATAAAAAAATAACTAATACCTCCAATACATATAAAACAAACTCAGCCTTTAACAATGATCATATTAAAATAATTATTATGTAAATATATAAAGTGTGTAATAATTTTAACTTTATAGTTATATAAGCTACTATATTGGAGAATATTTAAAAACATTAATTAAAGAGACATCCACTTAATGTAAACAACGCTTGGAGAAAGCTCATAAGAAATATCATGAAAAGAAGAATAGAGAAGATGAAAATGCCAAAAAAAAACCAGACTAAAATCTTAAAGTGAACATATGAGGAAATGGAGAAGTGCTGAAATGACAGCAACAAGAAATTTGATTAAAATTTAATCATCAGAAACATTGATAACATCATGCATCTGAAAGCCAAGAAGAATGCAAAGCTCATTTGCAGTCAGATTGTCAGCAACATTCACAGCAACAAGCGAGTGAGAGTCAAGAAGAACGTGAAGCTCACTTACTGTCTGATCATCAGCAAAATTCACAGCAATGAGCAAGTGAGAGCCAAGAAGAATGCAAATTTTTCTTGCTGTATGATTGTCAGCAACATTCACTGCAATGAGTGAGTGAGAGCCAAGAATAACGTGAAGCTCACTTACTGTCCAATTTCCATCAACATTCACAGCAATGAGTGAGTGAGAGCCAATAAGAATTCAAAGCTCGCTTACTTTCCAATTGCCAGCAACATTCACAGCAACGAGTAAGTGAGAGTCAAGAAGTATGTGAAGCTCGCTTACTGTTCTATCATAAGCAACATTCACAGCAACAAACAAGTGAGAGCCAAGAAAAACGTGAAGCTCACTTACTGTCTGATTGCCAATACAAATCAAAATGCCATGCTATGAAAACATTTGAAGAACTTCAAATTTGCTTAGAACATGAATGTCAATAGTGGCAACAACAAAATGCTAGTGTGGCAGCGTTCAAAAAGGAGATCAACACGTTTTGTGACAAAATCTATGAAATTTATACAAAAGGATGCTATCCTAGTCAAGTTACAACGCTGACGTTTGTCATAATAAAACTATCATATTTTCCAATGAATTGAAGAATAAGAGTCAACTGTTGCTGTTGAGATTTTAACCAGATGAATCCTTCCTATAGTATCTGAATTAGGGGTCTCAGTTAGTTGGATGTAATTGCCAGCTAATTGCCTAGTTTGATACTATTTAGTGTTATATGTTTAATCAAGTTTAGGTTCAGCGGAAGCTGCATTTGCTGCCAAAATGCCATCTGAATATCGTTGTGGGAGTTTTCAGCAGAAAGCTTATGAATCCATTACAATTTGTCCAAAATGGTTCCATCGTCTAATTTGGAGCACTGGCGACTCATACTGAGGATGCTCAAAGTCTTATTTAATTACAAATTTATATATGATTGACCAGCGACTTATGCTGAGGATGGATTGACCTAATATTAATAATTTGGTGATCAGATGAGCAGATATGGAGGGAATTTCTAATGGATAGTTTATGATCTGATAGAGTTTTGGGATCAAGAGGCTGATGGGATTTCCGGTATTTGATTGGCCAAAGAGCACTTGGGTGCAGTAGCCCTGAAAGAAGTATAAATAATCATTCATTCCCTCCTAATAAACATTTCTCTTGCACCAATCTTACTTTTATTTGATAGTGGCTTAGAGCAGCTAGAGTTGGAGTAGATAGGACTGGGGATCCCTGATAGGTGCATGTTGTAAAATTGGTAGTATGTGAGGGATACACCAAAGGGTTTTGGCACAGGGTTTGACCCACTGAGCAGCTAGGATCAACGATGTAAGGATCGTTGTCCTGAAAATAAAATAATAGATTTATAAAATAAATATGGAGCACTTGCTCCCACAACTCTTCTTTATTAATATATTTATTACAACTGATTCCCGATGTTCCACTAACTCCAAACTACAAAAACCTAACCTTCCTCAATCATCTCATCATGCTTATATTGTAACAATTTTGGATGATACTACTTATATGGCTTAGTAACTTAATTCACCATATCTCATATGTTACGTCAATTCTTCATTCGTTAATCTCACAATGCCCAATTTGAGGCGATTTACCAACAACCCAATATCGCCTATTTTTGAGGTGCTCAAATTACCATTACTCATATCAATCTTGGCGGATCCATCCGTCCCGCCCTCATGACCTAGGGCTTATTGTACAGTCATATCAGAATCGCAACATTACCCCCTCCTTGACTGGACAATAAGGCTCTTATTGCTTATATGGCTGGAAGAACTTCACATGCACTCAGTTGATGATCCAACTGCTAGCGGGGTCCTTGATAGTATATGCATCTATGCTTTCTTCTCAATGACTTCAAATGGTCCAATCCAAATATTAGCCAGCTTGTGTTTTTGGCCAAACCCATGTTGATCATGGAATAAGACATGTCTCCATCCTTGAACTTTGCTAGGTCACTCCACCGTACCTTATCAGCAGCCTGGCTTTTGATTCTCTTGGCTAAGATGAATGAGTATGCTTAAGTTTGTAATTTGATCAGCATATTCATTAAAACAGTCAAATAGCATTGCAGATCAATCCTGCCAGTGTCCTCTACACAGGCATATAGGAGAGAGGGCAGAGCGGGGTGCCATCCATAAAGCAATTGGAATGGGCTTTTCCCTGTGGCTGAATGGTAGCTAATGTTGTAGGCAAACACCGCGGTAGAAAGGAGGGTACTCCAATCAGAGGGCCTGTCTGTGACCAACTTCCAGAGTATGTTCACCAGGGTCCCATTAGCCCATTAAACCATTCCATCAGACTTGGGGTGATATGGAGTTGTTAGAACCCCACAGATGGCCATCAGCTCATTTAGCTTAGGCAGAATGTGTGAAGTGAAGTTCATCCCATTATCAGTAAGGATGAATTGGGGACAACCGTGTCACTGAATATTACACTCCATAAAAAACTTGGCCACCATTAGTGTCCTCAAATCTTGTATTGGTCACGCCTCAACCCACCTGGTCAAGTGGTTGATTGCTACTAGGATGTATTTGCACCAGTTTGCCCCTGTTGGCAAGGGACCCACCACATCAATTGAAACAGTGTGCCAGGCAAAGTGCAGCTTTACTAACTGGTATGAAGTCTTCTGGAGGAACAGCTTTTCCACTTGGCATTGGTGACAGAAGGAGATAGTATCAAGAAAATCAAAGTTCATGCTTTCCCAGTAATACTGAGGCCGCAATAATTCCATGGTCTTACACACTCTACCATGTCCAACTGCTTGGTGTGCACTCATGATAATAGTTGGGTGGGCAAAAAGTCTTGGGATATTCACAGTAGTGTCCCCTATCCGCTTATATAATTCACCATTTTTCTGGAATATATTGGCCCTTATTCCGTCCAATACCTTGATGACTGGGGGCGGTTCATTGTTGTACTTGCCACTAAGCATCTTATCGAACAGGATATCACTCAGATCTGCCATAACTGCAATAGTGGGTAATCTCAATAAACAATCAGCATTCTAATGTTTTTCTCTGGGTCAGTGAATAATTTCAAAATTGTATTCCTGCAATTTAAGAGACCATTGGGACAGACGCCCTTCTGTTTCTTTCAAATTTTGTAACCAGCGTAGCGAGGCATGATCTGTTACAACTTTGAATTTCACACCATGAAAATACACCCAAATTTGCTTATAGGCGTAGATCACCACCAAGCACTCCCTCTTGGTCACGGTGTAATTGCGTTCATGGCTGTTCAAACTGCAACTACAGTATGCTACAGGGTGCTCTTCTCCTTCCTCATCTTTTTGGGATAGGACTGCCCCTACAGCGGAAAGGGATGCATCCATCTGAACAATGAACTCTTTTCAAAATTGGGATAGCGTAACACCGGCGCACTGGTTAACACCGTTCAAAGCATATCAAAAGCACATTGCTGACATTCCGCTAATTCAAACATAGTGTACTTTCTTAATAACTCAAAGAGCGGGCCCCCAATACAGCTGAAGTTGGGGATGAAGCGCTGGTAATATCTTACCATTCCCAAAAAGACCTGTATATCATACTTACTGTTGGGTGGAGTCATTTTTCAGATAGCTTCCACTTTAGATGGTTGAGGTCTCAGCCCTGTGGCATCAACCACAAACCCCAGGTACTCCAGCTGGTCCTTAAAGAATTGGCATTTCTGGGGTTTAATCTTGATGTTGGCCTCAGCGAGCTGGTGGAATACAGCTTCTAAATGTCGAGGTGTTTGGAGAAGATTTGGGAGAAAACAATAATGTTGTCAAGGTATACAAGGACACACGTCAGTTTTAGGTCCCCCAGATTAGTATCCATTGCTCGTTGAAACGTAGCTGGGGCATTACATAGCCTTTGTGGCATCTGGGTTGGTTGGAAAAGCCCTTTAGATGTGATTACTGCGCACTTTTCCTGCTCTGCTGGTGGCAACTCAATTTGCCAATAACCTGAGATCAGGTCCATAGCTGAGAAGAAACGAGCTCCCCTAGCCGATCTAAAGATCATCAATCTGTGGTAAAGGATATGAGTCCTTTTTAGTGATGCTGTTGAGCTTTTGGTAGTCAATTACTACACGGTTGGTGCCATCCTTCTTTTTATCAATCAGAATGGATAAAGCCCATGGACTCTTCGATGGTTCAAGCATCCCTTGCGCTAATAGCTTATCAATTTCCTAGGTTACTACTTCTTCCACCACCATTTATTGGTGGATCAGCCTTGACCTGATGGGTGGATGATCTCCAGTGTCCAACCTATGAACCACCCCCTGCACGCATCCTAAATCATAGTTATCAACAGCAAAAATCTCTTTATGTTTTTGAAATAAAGCAATTGCCCTATCCTTCTGTGGTTCTAAAAGCCCCATTAATTCATCACGCGATACAACTGCCATTACAATGTGCTGTGGTTTGAAAGGCAGACCAAATCCCTCTAGCAACCCAAATTCATGAACCAAAAGAACCTCCTTGATGGGGATTAAGTGTAAGTATGCCACAATTTGGTGGCGGCGGATTTGCAGTGGTCCTGTTTGTAGATTTGCAAGAAAAACTTTAATCTCCCCTTGCCCTGGTAAAATAATGCCTGGGGCCACGTGAGGCTCAAACCGTGATTGCTGATATGGCCCAATAACCTCCCCATAGAGACTGTCTGGAATTTCAATCACCAAGTTAGTGTTCAATATAACTTGATGCCCATATGGAATAGATATAGGTCCAGCAGCTCTAAGCAGTAGCCCTTGATATTCATATATCTGTTGAGGAAGGTCCCGGGTTTTGCCCTTTAACTGGGGTAGTGCACTGGAATTACTCTGTTGCTATAAGCTAGATTAATATTCCCCATATGCACCAGATCATTTGGTACTCTGTTAGAGGTGAAGTGGACTGGGATTCGCTGCCCCAATTTTTTAAAAGTCTCATTTGTCATATCAATAACAGCCCCATAGTGCCACAAGAAGGCAGTTCCAATTAACAGATTGTAATTGCTATTTGGTAACACTATAGCTGGAGCTACCATGACAATAGAACCAAACCTCAGTGGAAGTGCACTGTATGCGCCCTCAGAGACCATATTTTCCACTATAGCAGTGCCGTATACCATCTGGTGTTCCACATCTGGTTTTAATGCCAACCTGGCCACCAATTTGGTGGAGACTATGTTGATGGGGGCACCGGTATCTAAGATAGAACGGACTTGGGTCTTAGCTGCAACCAGGTCACAGTAAGTACATTCAGAGTAGGATGCATCTCTACTGTTAATAACATGGTCATCTAAAGAATCAATGTTTCCAAGGAAACACGCAATCCCCTCACTAATTCTGGGGTATTGGTTTATAATAGTACTGACTGGAAAAGTGATGCTTACTGCTTGCAAAAAAGGTGCATCTGAGGAGGGGTCTAACTTTTCAGGGGTTACTTGGTAGAACATTTGACAGGCATATGGCTCAGCATGCATCTGAGACCCCTTTTCCGCCATAGTCGCTGACTGTACTTGTGTCAAAACATTCACCCCTCCAACTGGCTGCTGATATAAAAATGACTCATTGTGCAAGGAAACTTCCGCTGAATATTCTAATTTGGGTTCAGGTGGGACATCTTGGTTTGGTATAGCGGAGATAGAGTCCCTTCTCTACTCCGCTCTGACTTTTCCTTGGCTGTACTGTCCTGGCTGTACACAAGAGACCAGTTGATTAGGGCACCATCGTGCCAGATGACCCTGACGACTGCATTTAAAACAGCTAACCTCATAGGCTCACATCTCTGATTAATGCGATACAAACCATGATGAGAGTTAAGCTGGAAGTGATCAGCATAAACAGGTCTAGGGCGATAGTTGGCCCAGGGATGATAAAGCAGGAATGTGTTGGACGTTTAACTGCTGATGATAGCCTGGTGAAATCTGCACTGGACTGCCAGTGTTCCCCAAATATGATGATTCAGCAGTTATAGCAGAAGGACTTTACTTGGCATTAGGTGGAGGGAAGTTGGCTGATATATGGTGCAAAAACTGAACAAGTTTAAGCAAAGGTACATCTTCATCCAACAGTGTGGCCATAACGTTATGTAACTTACGGTATGGCTTCACAGCAGAAGTCATTGCAATACACACTTCTGCTTCAGATAAAGCGCCAGCCCCAATTAGCACATGAGCTTCTGCAATAAATTGCTCATCAAACGTAGTAAGGGTTTCATTCCGCTGAAACTTAATGGTCAAAAATTTGGCCTTCCACTGTGACATCTTTGCAATTCCGCCAAGGAACTGCAGCACCATGTCTTTGACTCCTTGGTATATAAGGGAACTGCTGGGAAGATAACAGATGACTTGATCAGCACTTCTGACATCCAAGGAAGAAATCAACAGTTTTGCTCTTTGTCAATATGACACTCCTTCAGTTGCAATCTCAAATCGCTTAACGTACCCATAAATATTCCCTTCGTGATCAAATGGGGGCAGCTTATTGCATTAGACCTCCCAAAGCAGCTCATATTGTTTTTTAAGAACAGCATCCAATGCCAGTTTCAGCTTCACATAGGCAACTTGAGGCAACATGGCTGGCAACTGAGTTTTTATCATATTATAATTGATCAATGGGCCCCCTGTAGTGAGCACCACTATTGTGAAATTGGCAGTATGTGAGGGATACATTGAAGGGTTTTGGCACAGGGTTTGACCCAGTGAGCAGCTATGATCAGCGATGTGAGGATCGTTGTCCTGAAAATAAAATAATAGACTTATAAAATAAATATGGAGCACTTGCTCCCACAACTCTTCTTTATTAATATATTTATTACAGCTGATTCCCGCTGTTCCACTAACTCCAAACTACAAAAACCTAAACTTCCTCAATCATATCATCCTGTTTATATTGTAACAATTTCAGATGATACTACTTACATGGCTTAGTGTTCAATTTTCAGTATCTCATTGGTTACGTCAATTCTTCATTCATTAATTTCATGACGCCCAATTTGAAGCAATTTACCAACAGCCCAATATTGCCTAATTTTGAGGCGCTCAAAATACCATTACTCATATCAATCTTGGCGGATCCATCTGTCCCACCCTCAAAACCTAGGGCTTATTGTCCAGTCATATTGGAATGGCGACAGCGTGGGTGATCATGCCTGGAGTGGCTGGCGCTGCCAGCTCCCATGCCTCCTCTCAATGAAGAACCAGTGGGGACCTGGACAGCTGGCTACCAGCGGATGAGCTGCATAGCCACCAACCCTAGCAGGGTGCAGCATGGGAGGTGCCATAGCCGCCCAAGAAGAGGGATGGACTCGCCGGGGCATGCCCAGACAGGTTGATGAAGGGTCGCAAGGGTGGGGCAGCACAAAAGTGCCTGATCTGCCCAGGAAGGTGGCAGGAATTGCTGGGGCACACGCCAAGGATGACAGGGGCTAAAGGCGAAGCCGTTGGTGGTTAGTTGGTGGGTTGGACGCAGGACTTGTAGGGGTTGGTACGCCAATGAAGGTGAAACAGCAGAGGGCCACCAGTCTTCATACTGGTTGGCCTGGCACACTAGTGGAGCCCAGGGTCAATTTTGCGGCAGTTGCTTTGTCATTGATGCAAGACACATTTGTTAAATAAGTAACACTGCAGCTTCTTCAAAAGCTTATTGGAACAAGCTTGATCCTGGATTAATCCCACCAGAGATTGAAGTACTCATGCAAGCAGAGAAGCGGTTACTATCATGCATCATTCCATTCATCAAAATTGTCAAATTTGATGGCAGATTTGGACAATATGGCTTTAAAGTCAAGCAATACTGTTTTCCCAGGATCTGTTTGAAATCAGAGAGAAGTTACCTCAAATGTTGCCTAGATCACCAGAAGGTGTGAGAATAATGGACATAATGGAGAACCTCAAAAACTTAAACATCACTTGACATTTTTAATATCTCATCCCAACATTTATGCTGCACTGCAATGGTTAGTTGTGAATAATCCTCTCTACCAAGATGTGATCATCAACCAAAACGTTGAACTAAATGAGTAAGCGTTTTTATGCATCACACAACAACCATCCAAGGCACCTGATGTATGTGACAATAAACTACAACCAATAAGGGTTTAAATTACTGTCAGCATGTCAGCTGGAACATTAGAGCACACAGAATCAAGCAATGCGGAAATATACCAATCTCCACACACTGGTGTAAAAATCTCTACTATGGCGCTCACCAACATAGTTAGAGCATCCATACTCTCACCAAGTCAATGATATCATACAACATTGGTTAGAAACTTGCTTTCAGGTGATGAGATATACACAAGAATACAATTACTCACCAATGGACAGGTAAATGTGCACCACATACCAGAAAGTGGATACTTAAGGATCTGCAACTTTGATGTCATCAAACAACATTTCTCCATGTACAACAATACCTTTTAGATCGAGTATGTTCAAGACCCAAGTCTTTTTGAAAGCCTCATGGATAATAAAAATAAAGCTGGAATTGGTATTACTAAGCATGATGCTCTCACAAGACTTTTTGATGGTCATTATGCGGGGATCCTGATATCAGAAGAAAAATCATATGCAGTGATGCATTATGAAGAGAGATACTACTTCACAGACTCCCATTCATGTGGTCCAAAAGAGGCGCCAGCATGTAATCAAAAATGTCAAAGCATATGTCATGGGATGCAATATGTTTCAAGAGTTTGCACACATATGCAAACATGCCACAGGATCTTGCAACGTCCAGTATACTCTTATTTTATAGATGTCCACCTAAATAATGATCCAATACAAGATCTACATATAATTGAAGCACTACCTAACCAAGAGACTACCCCAATGGATATTGAGCAACACTCACAGATGCTGGATATTCAGGTAAAGACATTGGTAATGGCTCCAATCAAATGTGCGCAGTCAGTTGCTGAGGATGTGCTAAAGGTTTCTGATACTGTTTATGAGATCAGAAGAAAAACTCAGTCAACATTGTTAACATTGAATACAAATTGAAAGCCAAAGAGCTTGTGTGGTATTTTCTCTTTCCCCATGGAATCAATGGACTGATCAAACCCTGAGACGCCAACATCACTCCGCTTGATAACTAACAATACCAAATTTTGGGCAGTGATTCACGCTTCCAACATGATGATTATCTGTTTTACGCACTGTCCATATTTGATTACAAAAGAGTTAAAGCAAATATACAGGCGTGCATGAAAAGATCATTGGACCAGATGGAAATGTCAAAGATCTTCACTTAATTACTAAAAGTTTGAGAGAATTGTATGCCTATTGGTAGAAAGCTCTCAATGAATGTCTGGCCAAAATCTGATGCCTAGGTCCGCCTATGTATTTTCTCAGCTTTAGCTGCAATAACTTGCATTGGATCCATATGAGGCGAGCCTTTTACTTGCTAATGGTAGACTGGACATAGATCCAATATTGCTAACTACTTAAGAAGTACAGCAATTAATTGAATAATATCCAGTTACAG
>JAKSZP010014107.1:0-17443 GCA_022478985.1 Massospora cicadina | reverse complement strand
TGTAATGACTCACCTTATATTTCACTTTGGGCTAAAGAAACTACTTGGATAAAAATCTAAAGAACAATGATTTCAAAAATTATATCTGGGATGAGCTTGATATCATGAACAAAGGCATCAAAGACCTTGCTGTACACCAAGTGTCCCAAATAGTGATGAAGATGATGCCTTGATCAAAGAGGAATACTCAAAAATTTGGACTATTATGTCAAGATTTCAGGCCAGAAAGACTGAATTTACTCAGGAGAGTTGAGAACTTAAATAGAAATTATCAACTTTGAATTTCTGAGTAGACAGTATGGCTAAAGATATTAAAATTATAACGTACATTCAATCTTTATTCAAAGAGGAGTATGACAAACTTAAAAAAGGATTTTGATCCCTGAAACAGCAAAACTCCCAGTGCTCACCCAGATGTGACAAAAGAGAAATGGAAAAAAGCTCTACCCATTTGGCTAGAAAACAGCTTCAAACCAAGGGCTGAATTTAAACATTAAAATCCAGTAGTTAAGAGCAATATCATGAAATTGAATCATCAATAATTGATACCCATGAAGAAACTGATATTTTTAACTTCTGTCCTATGTCTAGGGTTCTGGAATCAATTCTAACTCCGGATACTCACCAATGGGAAAGCGGACTGATTCTAAATGATAAAAAATTTTGACTTTCAAGAAAAAGTACAACCCCTATGCCCAAACATGGTGAGATGAATTTAAACTGCCAAACTTACCAAAGTTTAATAATGATGGAAATTTTCATTCTTTCCTCAACTTATTTAAAAAAGAAATGCAGGGAGCATTAGATCATGAAAAAGGAACAGCACTGATCAACTCACTTGATGCCCATAGCTGTGACCTCATTATGCCCTATTTTTTTTTTAGTACTAGATGGTCCCAACTCATTATGCCCTATTTTGGCAACAATTTGTCTTATACGGATGACAAAATTGCATTGAAAAAACAGTTTGGAGGGCCTGGAAATTAAGAAGCCCAAAATGAACTTCTTAGTATTAAATTTAAGCAAAATGAGACTATTAAGGATTTTGGGGACAGATTTTTCCATGAGGCACAAGTCTTGCTTGGGTGCACCAAAATAGATAAATTTGACACTAAGATTGCAATGGAGCATTCAGTAATGCTTACCATGAACTGCACATTGTCATTATACCTTTATTAAATGGGAACATGGAACCCAAGAGATTATCAATTACTTTAGAAGCTGTTCACACAGTTTTAACAACCCTAATTGGACCAAGTTTATCCCAAGAAGATTAAATAAGCTGGATGAGCAAAAAACACATAAAATATTAGCATTGTAATATAAATAAAATTTGGTAAATAAAAGGAAAAATATATAATACAATAATAATAAAAAAGTATATAAAATAATAAAATATACATCACACATGATTGATACTTTAGTTTGCATCTGAGGATGGGGAGGATCCAACCCCCAGTTTCATCAGGCAATTAGGGCTGAAGTTAAGGCTATAAACCTGGGCTACTCTATTGGCAAATCAGGCTGAATTAAGAAATGATAATAAATGAAGGCTAATCAGGAAACATAAGGATTATGTATGAGTCAAGTATGGGGAAATGTCAGATTCTGGTGGCTGATCTAAAAACAAACCCTTTGACAACCAACAAATCAGGCCGATTAACCTCAAAATGCTTGAGCTAACACTCTTATTTTTAACTTAGAGCCTATTGCAATTACAAAGCTTAGGCCAATCAAGAAAATGTCAATTCAATTCTATTATTCTATAGAAAACTTGGGCCAAATACACTTATACACTTAGGCCAATTATTGCTACACCAAAACTTGGCAACTAGTCCCAATTTAATTTGAATCACTAATAAATATTCAAAATGAGAAAATTACTTGGGATTACACTGAAGAAAACGTCTAGAAATCCCATGAATATATAGACAAAAAACGTAATCCTTTTCCCACCCTAGGGAAAGTATATATGTTGAACTGTGTAATTGGCATGATAGCACTTACACATGGACTTCCCAAATGGGAGTATCTAGTGATAATGAAAGAGGCTTGTTGAAATCCCAATTAAGGGTATGTTATTTATTTAGATTGATGCTAAAATTTCCCAGAATTCATATTTCATCAGCAGTATGATGAAACTCATTTTGAGATGATCTTAGGCTAATTTTGAATGCTTGTTGTTATGATTTTTGTCCCTATAATCCTCCCACATATGAGAGTATTTTGCCACCAATAAACCTATAAATAGGTCTTAGTCAATCAGTTTGAGGGCTGAACTGAGTTGTAAAATAATCTGTTGAGATTACATGCTCAACTGCGGCCAGGAGATGCCCTAGAGGTAAAAATACTGGCGCCTGGACTAATGAACAAGCATTAAAAATTTATTCTTAATAAAGTATTTTTTATTTAATCTTTCTGGTTTTATTCTTAAGACTCACTTGGAGAGTGTTGGTAAGCTGGACTCTCGGAATCCACAGCTTGTAACTGTACCTAACTTGGCTGAAGTTTCTGATTATGAAGGGAAGATTGAGCCAAAATTTTACAAGAAGAGTTGGGGTTATCTGAACACTCCAAGAGAGTTTCCAAATAGTTTAATTACCATAATGCCATTAGCAAAATCAAGGATCATATAGCCAAACTTCATCCCAATTAAGTGTGAAGGAATTAATTTATCAAGCGAGAAATTCTTGGAATTTGATAATCACCATCCTCACTTAGTAATTCTCTTGAAATGGTGGGGCAAAAATAATTTTGCATGACATCACTGGTTATTGGAGATATACTATGCTAATCTGTGCATATAAAAGGGCCTCTTTTTCCCACATATGTGATGGCTTGGTCACCAGTACCACCACTGGTTTAATTATTATTGTTTAAATTAATTTTACTGGTCTTAATCTGATCAGAAACACCACTCACAGGATCATCTGTGATAATGTCTTGACTATGATGTTCTTAAAACATAATATTTAAGAATGACACTGGAAAAGGTCTTCTGATAAGAATAAAACTAGTACACCAGTCTAGAACTGCTGAAGATGTGCTTAGAAAATAAAATAGCAAGCTAGTAGAGCGTGGGAATCTCATTTTGTTATAAAATTGATAGGCAGGTCTGATCCTAATTGTAAAAAAGAAGGATGAATCAAATTTAGTAGCAACGAGTTATCAACAATTAAATAAAAGCATTAAGAAGGACTCTTATCCACAGCTGGGGATCTATGATGTACTCAATTGCCTATGGGAAGCAAAGTACCTTATAGCTTTGGACTTTGTTTCAAGTTATTGAAAAGTAAATTTGCTTAAAAAAGGTCAAGGAATTTGTGTGATAATTACCACACAAGTGTTGAATCAGCAAATATAATGCCCCAAGGATTATAAAACATGTGGTAACATTCTTGTTAGGGCAATGAATTCAATACTCAGAGATTTTAAATTATCCTACATGTCTGTATATTTAGACGATATCAATGTATTTAGCAGGACCTTAATGTACCACTTAGAGCACAAGGAGGTCGTATAAGATCTTTGTAGCATTAAATATGAATATTAATTCTTGAAAATGCCATTTCTTTAAGAAGGAGCTCTAATACTTAGGGCTTGTAATAAGCTCTGGCAGATCACAGCCACAACCAATGAAGATAGAAGCCATTATATGCATGTTAATCATAAAGAGCGTTCATGATGTTCATGTTTTTCTGATGATGGTCAGATACTATCGCCAATTCATCATGCATTTTGTTGGTATCTCCAAGCCATTATTCCACTTATTGAAGGATCTTAAAAAAAGATTTGTGTGAAATGATGAGGCCCAGAATCATTTAATAAGTTTCGAAAATATCTACTAATTAGACCTGTGCTGAAGTACCCAAAGTTTAAATGAGAATTTATCTTTCAGGCAGATGCCTCATTAACGGTGAATGGCGCCATTTTAAGTCAAGTGGATGACAACGAGGAATAACGTCCAGTGTCATATGTGAGAAGAGCACTGACACCAGTAGAAAGAAACTATACGCATTATTGTCACAGCTTGTGACATATTCTGGGATTAACATCCCTTTTAAACCAAGTCCAACAAGCCCTTGGGGCTGAAACCAGAACCCTTAAGGGTCACTGATGACCTATCTAAGGTAATTGAAATAATGGGTTTTGGCTTTGCTAGCCAGGGCTGAGAAAAACGGCTTATTTAAGCAAAAAACCACGCTTAAAACAAACTTTACACCCAGAAAATCAAAGATATGAGGTTACAAAATTTGGCCCAAATTCGAAAATTTTTGATTATTTTGAAGAACAACGAATTTGTAGCTCATATCAGATTACAAGAACCACTGGAATTTTCGTGAAGCAACCCCCTATAAATTTATTTCCAAGCTGAGAAAGGTTTTGCTTTTCTCAGATATTCTAATCACCCTAATAAAGTCTAGAAATTTTGGGCCAGTCTCCTGTATAATTTTTGTTTTCTTCAACAAAAAATATACCACTCTGAAGATCTATGGTGACTGAAGTTCTTTTTCTGCTCTGGTTTACACCCCTTGCTGTATGTGAGCCCTCCACCCACTACGCCATCTATTCCGCTGGCTCTGCCTTCTCCTATTTTTCTGGCCTTTGCCTTAGATTTTACACCACACTTCTTAGCTCCCAGGACCTCTTGTCCCTGATGGTTGTGGCTAGTTTGGTGTGCGTTTTGATCCAAAAATTTATAGGGAACCTATACTGACCGTTTAGGACGTCTCTTCATTTTGTTGGGTCACTTGGCCTTGCTGTATCACCTTTATCCTGTGTCTTTCCCTCCAGCGACATCCTGCGCTCCAATTTCCTGACATTATCTGAGAAAAGCCAGGACTTTTTGAGAGTTTCTTCTACTGTTGGGTGGCTAGAGTTAGTCCAAACCTCTCAGAGAGATCGTCCGTTGAAGCTGTCTACTGGGCTGGTAATTTTGTATCCCTTCTGGACTTGGTTGTTACCTTCCTCAAATGGTGTGCTGAGGGTGTTTTTCAGCTCCCCTCAATCAAGACGCTCATAAAGTGTGCAGAACCTGCCACTACTAGTCTCACTCTCCACTTTTCACGTGATTACAAATCTAAAAATGAGATTTTTAACACGTTGTCCAGCCTTAGGGCCCGCCAGAAGTCTCAAGGCAAGGACTTAGCTGACGTCCTCTCCTCAAGCTGCTGCTCCGTGAGATTTTAGTTAGAGCTCACCAATGGTTACTGTCCACGGGTGAGAAACATAGGTCCCTCCTGGAATCTCTAAGCGTTGAAAAACCTTTGTCAAACCATGAGAGTATCCCCCTGCTACCTTTGAGGACTATAACTCCTTTATACACTTGTCTCAATGAGACCTCACTTCAGATCAATACTTGCGCCTGTTTCAAAATTAAGCATTAAGGTTGAAATCTCTTGAACAGTTGAAAATGATCCTTCTCCGCAAGTCCTAGATAATACTGGTGCTTCCCTTGGCATATAGGATAGTCCTCCCCCCTCTTTATCTGAGACATGCTCCATCCTTGCATCCCTATTGTCTATCAGTCTCTGTGCCATCAAGCCTAATTGTACCACTGAACTTCAGATTCTAGAACTTGATGACTCCATCTCTGTGGGGCCCAACATGTTTCCAATCCAGTGGTGACATATCCAGCTGGGATACTGGCCGTTATAACACTTTCAACCTGATTTTAGAATGTCCTATTTCCGTACTCTCCCAGTACTGCTTGGAACCTGAAGTGAGCTCAGTGGAAGGTGAGACTAAAACCTTCGTCATAGGTGAGGATCCCCTCACTACTGGCCCTGAACTGCCGCGCTCCACGGTGTACCCCTCACATTTGTCCTAAAAAGTAGAGGGGGTTAGTAAATCTAACACATTTGATTCAAAGCATTCACTTCCTCCAGGGTACGGACCTGCTGTTGCCGTTTTGAAACCTATGCTTTCTGTCCAACCTGTCATCCCAGTTGGCCTAGTTGATCAATTTAACCCCATCACACAAGAGTCACCTATTGTGGCGGATTCTATCCAGAAATGGGTAGAGAGACATGAGAGGGTGATTCAAGAAGAGATAGCCGTAGCTGACTCCACCAAAAGCTTGGCTTTCCTGATTGGTGTAGTCTCATGTGATAAAGATCTTCCTCCCGCCAAACATAGAGCATTAAGCTACCTCACACCATATAAGTCCTGTGGCCAACTTCATGGCATTAGATTTCATATGTGGAAAAAACGTTTAGGAGATACACCAAATTATACGCCGCCCTCTGGGCTTAGAGCCATCTTATCATCCCCCTTGGCTCTGAGGAAAAAACCCTCCTCTGCTTACTTCTTGTTCAAGGCTACTTTTTTTGGCGGGGAAGAGCTTTCAAGCACTCACTTTGGTGTACACTGGCACAACTGAAAACTTTATCTGCCAAGACTTGGTAAAGGCCATGGAGCTGCTCCTGGGAGTTGGTCAGTTTGTAAAGGGTGGCGCATCTCAAACCATTCCAAGTTATCGTGTGTTAACACCTTTCCTTTCATTGCAGGTGATGGTTACTTTGTTGAGAGCTTCTCCTTAATAAAGAACCTCCTATACCCTGTTATTTTAGGGGATGGCTGGTGGCACCATTAGACATCGCCACTAACCTCCTGGACTCTACCATGCATGCACAATTTTCTGATGAAGTTACCGCTACCATCCCTTGCTTAGATGTGAGCGCCACAGTGTATCCCAGAAGGTGGGACCCCTCTCCTAGGGTGGGCCTAACCTCTATTGAACCTACTGACGCCCTGACCCCAACACTTACTTTTCCAGAATGCATCCATGGATATGCTGATCTGTTTGATACCACAAAGGTCCGCCCATTCCCTGAGCACATCAAGTTTGAATTTGAGTTTAAGTTGACGGTGGATCTCGTCAACATATCCTCTCCAATTTACCCCTTTCCTGAGGGAGGAGGCTGCCTTGGACGCCTGGGTAGATGTCATGCTCTTTAAGGGTTAAATCCTTAAAAATAGTCACTTGTGTGCTCCCCCTCCTGTTTGTAGAGAAGTCTGATGGTTCACTTCGTCCTGCGTTGATTATGGAAATCAGTACAACTTAAAAAGTGCCTGACCCCAATCCGCTCCCTCTGTAACAACAGATTGCCCGCTACGTGGAGAAGGCTAGGGTTTTCAGCAAGCTTGACTGTCTCAACGCTTTAAACAGATCCGCATTATAGAAGACCAGGAGTTGTTGACCGCTTTTTTCACTTGGAAAGGTATCTACCAGTTCAGGGTTATGCCGTTTGGTTTAAAGAACGCTCCCGCCGGCTTTAAGAGGTTCATTGATTCTGTCTTGGGAGATCTTATGGTTACATGCGCAATTGAATACCTGGACGACATATTGGTCTTTTCCCCAGATGCAAAATCTCATGCCCGCCACCTTGTGTCTGTCATGGAGAGATTTTCACAGTCAAACTTACAATTAAGACTAACAAGTGTGAGTTCTTCCAACCCAAGGTTGAGGTAATAGAAACATTATCTTCTCCCATGGTCACATGATTGCCCCAGATAAGGAAGCAACTATCCGCGATTGGGTTACTCTTATCTCTCACGGAATTACGCAGCTTCCTTGGGACATGTAATTTCCTCAAGATTTTCACCCCCAGCTCTCAGAAGTTGCCGACCCTCTCTACACCGCTTTAGGGAAGAAGATTTCTAGTTGTACCAATGAATGCAACGCTGCATTCCACGCCGTCAAGTCCATACTATTGCCCAGTCCAGTTTTGGTACACGCAGACCCCAGACGACCCTTTATTGTTGCCACTGATGCTACCAACTTCGCGGTGGGAGCTGCTCTGCTACAAAAGGATGAGGACGGAGTGGAACAGCCTGTTGCTTACTTTTCTAAGAAAATGATCCTGGCGCAGCTCAATCATGCAATATATTATAAGGAACTCCTTGCAGTTGTTAAGGCAGTACAACACTGGCGCCACCAATTGCATTGGTCTAAGTGGCAATTTACTGTCTTTACTGACCACAAGGCATTGATGTACACCGCGCCCCCCAGAAGTTATCCCCTCACCAGTCACAGTGGTCAAAAGTCCTGTCAATGTTTGATTTCCAATATGGCTTCATTAAGGGCACCCAGAACATGTACCTGATGCTCTATCCCGACACCCTGCCCTAGCACCTGACCCAGCACTAGTTGACGCCCACAATACCCAGGTGTTGATCAAGCCAGAACAGGTGAAGGAGAATCCAATGTTTAACCCCCCGCTCTGCTTATGATGAAACCTTTGGAAGATGACTCTGACAACCCTGCCCATGTTAGGTTGTCCCAACCTCTGTCAGCTGACTATGATAAGATTAAACAGGCCAACCAATGAAATGGAGAATCCCTGGATAAAGGCAACCAGTTGATGGATAGGGTCATCCACCATCAAGGCAAGTGGTGGTTACCTACTGGACTCCTGCGTGAGGAAGTGATCCGTGAAGCTCATGACCCTCCAACTGCTGGCCACTCTGACAAGGACAAGATGCTTGAATTGATCCGCTCCTACAGTAGGAAAGGTATTGCCACAGATGTGGCAAATTCACAAGGTCCTTCTTGAAGTATAACCAGTCAAAGCCAAGCCACCTGAAAAGTGCTAGATTGCTTGTTCCCCACAAGCTTCTTAGGGCCCTTGGACTTCAGTGTCTGTCAATTTTATTTTGAAACTTTCCTTGGCCAGGGTTATGATGCACTAATGTTTGTGGTGGTCTGTTTCACAAAGATGGCCTACTTAATCCCCTTCAATACAACCATTACTTCAGTTGAGACAGACCACCTCTTTTTAGATCACATCTTTTGCTTACATGGTTTCCTCAAGGAGATTATCAGTGATTGGGGCCCACAATTCACCGCACAGCTCTTGAAGCCCTTTTTTACATCCTCAGTATCCGCCCCTGCCGCTCCACAGCCTTCCACCCCTAGTCAGATGGACATATGGAAAGGGTTAATCAGGGTTGGAGCAATTCTTGCATAGTTATTCCGATGCTGAAAAGAATAATTGGTCCTCTCACCTCCCACTGGCGCAATTCGCTTATTTTAAACTTACATATGCCTCTACAGGCACTTCCCCCTTCTTTGCAAACTATTGTTACAACCCCATCTTCAACCTAAGTTCTCAGATTGAGTCCACTTTTAAAGCTGCTAATAGTGCGCTAAAGGACTCAGGGACATACATCAGGCAGTGAAGGACCATCTCGTTAATGCTGTGAGGATCTACAAAGAATATGATGATCAATTTGTGCCGTGAAAGCCCTGAGTATAAGCCTGGTGACTTGATCATGAGCAACGCCAAGAATCTTCACCTGAAGCAACCCTGCCGCTAGTTAGGTCCCAAGCATTTAGGACCCTTCAAGATTCTCAAGCTAGTTTGCCCATCAGCATACCAGGTTTACTCACCGCCCTTAGTTAAAGTTTTCATCACCTTACATGAATGCCTCCTGACCCCCTTTAATGGTCCCATGCCACCTTTCCCAGATCTTGTCATAGTGGATGGTGAACCCAATATGAGATTGATGCCACTCTTGATTCTCGCTTATACCAACGCCACCTGAGATACTTAGTGTCCTGGAAAGGATATGATGAGACAGAGAACTGCTGGGTATCTTATTGGGACATGACCAATGATCATACCATATTCGTGACTTCCCTCTAGATTTCCAGATGCCGCAGGACCTTCCACCCAAGCCTCTTTAGCTGTCATGAAGCTACCCATTCCCCACAATAACTTTGCCTTAGCCAATGTCCCCTCAGGTGGTGTAGAACCCCGTCCAAGAGTGGAACGTGATGTTACATCTAGTGGCATATTTCCTGAAATTACACGCCATTCTAAAGCCAAGTCCAACAAGCCCTTGGGTCTGAAACCAGAACCCTTAAGGGTCGCTGATGACCTATCTAAGGTAATTGAAAAAAAGGGTTTTGCTTTGCCAGACAACGCTGAAGAAAACGGCTTATTTTGGCAAAAATCCTAGGCTTGAATCAAACTTAACACCCAGAAAATCAAAGATATGAGGTTACAAAATTTGGCCCAAATTCGAAAATTTTTGATTTTGTTGGAGAACATCGAATTTGTAGCTCTTATCAGATTACAATAATCACTAAAATCTTCGTAAAGCAACCCACTATAAATTAAGTCTCAAGATGAGAAAGACTCTGCTTTTCTCAGGTATTCTGATCACCTTAATAAGGACTAGAAATTTTAGGCCAGTTTCCTGTATAATTTTTGCTCTTTAACAAAAAATATACCTCTCTGAAGATCTGTTGTGTATGGAGTTCATTTTCAGCTCTTGTTTACACCCTCTGCTGTACATAAGCCCTCATCCTTTCTGCCACCTATTCTCTGGCTCCTCCTCCTTCTATTTTTCTGATCTTTGCCTTGGATTTTACGCCACTCTTCCCAGCTCCCAGGGCCTCTTGTCCCTGATGATTGTGGCCAGTTTGGTGTGCGTTTTGCTCAAAACAAATTTATATGAAAAATAATGATGACTGATTAGGACGTCTCTTCGTTTTGTTGGGTCACTTAGCATTGTTGTATCACCTTTGGCCTGTGTCTTTTCCTCCAGTGACCTCCTGCGCTCCAGTTTCCCTGACAATTATAGAGCGAGAATGCTTGGCGGTAATCTACGCCTTCAAGCAATTTTATGGTATATACATGGGACGCACTTTAAAGTCATACTAGACCACTCATCCCTGCGCTGGTTACACAACCTTATGGAACAATAGGGACTACTGGCACATTGGGCTTTCAAACCGCAAGCATATGACTTTAAAATTATTCACAGAGCAGAAGTGGCACATCAGAATGCTAATGGACTATCATGATTGTCTGCAATAAAGTTTTATAAAATTAGGTTGATGAGTTATTCCAAAAGATGATTGAAGGGACTACAGGGATGAACCACAAGAGATTCAGATTGTGATTAAAAATGATGGGGAATACTGAATTTAAGAATGATCAGCTATTTATGATTGATGGAGATTGGTATTAATTTCCTAAATCGTCAGAACAAGCAGAAATAGCTGACTGCACATAATGTCATCAGCCATAGTGCCTAAGGAAGACTGTGAATCATTTTTGCTGGTCTTACTATTGGGAGTTAAAAACTATGATGTAATGGACTATCTGGCCTGTTGTGTGAAGTTCCAACTCCACAAGCTACACACAAATGAAGCACAATATTGGCTAGTATGCTCGGGTATCATGTGGCACATGGTGTCCATAGACGCTATAGGAACTTTGAGTGTCAGTAATGTGAGCATAAAGTACATAATTATCACAAAAGACCATCTAACTAGATGGGTAAAATGAAAGTCCTGAGTAGAGTGGATACCATGAGCATGGCAAAATTTATTTTGGATCAAGAGTCTATTAGCATGGTGTTATCAGGTCTTATTAGGTGACAATGTGACCAGCTTTACGTCCTACATGATTCCAAGATTTTATGAGTTGATGGAATTTTGTGGAGTAGAGTCCAACCCTATCGCCCAGAGATGAATGGGGCAGGTGGAGAGAGTAAATGTAACTCTAGCAGTTATTCTTTTACATATTGGTAACAGGGAAAACTTCCACATGAGGACCCTATCTGAGTTCTTTTACCATCGCCTACAACATCATTTATCATCTGCAATAGAAAAAATTCTGTTTAAATTACTTTATGGATGAAGGGCCACATTACCACAAATTTTGTAATCTGCCATTGAACCAGCTTTGGTGATGAGTGCTGAACACTACCTAATATGACTGGCTAATATTATGGTCAATATATACTATCAGGTTTTCAATATGACGCTAAAAAGAGGATCAAAGAAAAGAAAATGGGGAACAAAAAATCGCCCAGCGCTGGAAGAAAACCATGTTAAAATAGGGTAGCCTATTGTGACACCCATGGGTTTGAAATAAAAACAAGTTGGACGCCCTATGGTCATGTTTATTTGAGACTATTGCCAAGTTGGCAACCAATGTTTATAAGATCAATAAAGTTGAGGATGGGTATATAGTAAATAGAGTCCATGCAAAATACTTAAAATAATGTCTTATGGAAAAAATTACGTTAAGAGATAAAAAACATACATGTTAAAAACACAAAGAAATATATAAAAAAGAAAAAAAATGAAAAAAGTATATAGTAATATCGATATTTTATTTTGACTGTAGTGAAGAACATAGCAGTGATCCTGTCAGGGAGACGGCATACGAAGTTTAGACTGTCCTGCCAGTGGGATGCAAAAGCACTTAAAAGGCAAGCCAGAATGCCAGAGGCATTGCCACTCAAATGACGTTGAATTGTGCAGAAAGATGTGTAATGACTAAACGCTGGTATACCACAAGTATAAAAAGAAACCCAACAAGAAACCAGGCTGTTGCAACTCCTGACCTGGCGGGCCTTGTTGTGGGGAGTTGCGCAATTAAATCAGGTAGATTAGAATTCTCCATAGGTGATTGAGTTATGAAAACAGTGGTAGGGGGCTTCTCTCACCTGGTGTGGGGATAGTTGGGCCTTCAAGATACCAATATTCTGCTGCCGGAGGGCCTTAATAATTGGGTTAGTTTCTAAAAAACCATTACATGAAAAACCCCGTTGACTTTGATAGAAACTATAGCTACTACCATGACTGGGATGGCCCAGCCAATATGAGGCCAAAGGCCATATTGTTAGTGATATAGGGATTTCAGCAAAGTACAAAATACCAAAGCTAAATGGTGGGAGATAAGGAGATTTTTAATAAATAGTAAAACTAAGAATACTGACCATCAATTTCCTTAATGTGTTACAACTGCATAAATTTATGATTAATTTGGGTAATAGATTGAAAAACTTAAGGTCAGGGCCCTCAAACTTTGGCCTAACCTTGCAAACTTGGCGAGGGTGGAAAATAAACTTAATTTGAACTGGCTCCAAAAGAGTCAGCGGTGGGTCAAGTTGCTGTCAGTTTGACCATGATGCCCAAATTGTGTAATTACCATGTCTCTGATGGTTATAATAATGGCATCTTTCCTGATGGGCAACAGGAACCTCCTAAGGCGACTCAATATAGAAGAGGCCCCAAGAAGTCAGAAATGGGTTCAGGAAACCCACCAGAGCCACACCTGGCCACTTTGGCATCCGTTTGGTCAACAGAGATTCCTCAAATGACGATCTTAATATTTGAGGGGAGGGTTCCAAGATAACGGTAATTTTCAACAATGACCCAAGACATCACCAAGTTCATCTGAAGATTTGACGTTAAGAACATTCATCATAGAAGGTACATGCACATTGGCTTTGTTCACAACGTTTAAGGTAAGTTTTGAAATGCCAACAACATTTCCAAATGGCCAATGTAATTGACGAGATTTGATGAGTATTTGACACTGGACTCATTTTTTTCAAAGTAAACGCCCATCAGGCTTTGTTCCCAATGTTATTGATGCATATTTTTAAACTGACAACAACATTTCCGGTGGCCTGATGTCACTGGCGAGTGTTGCTTGGGATTTGAAATAATACAGCATTTACTGAATGTGCGCGCCCATCAGGCTTTGTGCTGAGGGTTTAGGGCTTTTATTTAACCAAGGCAAGCCAACCAGTGGATGGAAATTACAAACTAAAAACTAAAACTAATACTAATAAAACAATTAATTCAAACAAAACGCCCAAATGAGCGGATTGAATGAAACACACCAGATGAAACAACCAACCAGGTGGGCATGGAGACCGCTTATCCCTCCATGGCGGAAGGGGAGTGGGGATTGGGGGCTCATCTATGGAAGCAGCTATCTCATCCCAGAGTAGGGTACGTGTCAAGGCAGTAGCAAGGGTGTCAGGGCATTGGCAGCATGTGGTTCAGTATTACTAATGATTGGTATTTCTGAGAAATTGCCAGCTATGGAAAAGGCAGTATTATTTAGCTAAAGCTTATTGGTTTTTATATGGGCGTCTGGTAGTTTAAAAACATGTAAATTTGGTTTGGGTAATATTAGCTTTAGGATTTCGTGCTAAAGTTACCACGTTCTGTATAGCATCGTTAACATCTTTGTGCAATTGATTCATTGTAATTTTACAAAACTTTTTCTTTCTCGTTGCAATCACTATTGCAACCTATTCAATTCCAGACTAAATCTAGTTTGATAATCTCATAGAGGAGATTTTTCTGCGCCCATGTCTGGGAGCAGATGGGCAAGCAAGGCAAGAGGAGCAGGCGGAAGGCCCGCGGCCTCTAATGTTTGAAAACGCCCCGGAGAATCTGGCGGAATAGAAAAAATCTAAAAAAACTGGCGGTTACAATTTTCCGAGATACTCGCGTGGCAAGCACAATGCAACCAGTACATCAACACGCCACACTCCCAGCCACTTTTGTCAGTGGAATTCGGAGTCCGTGTGTATCTGAACATCCAAAAAACGGCCTTATGGGAAAAATTTTGTGAAGATGTACACAAAATTTTCCTGACTGTGGTGTACGTTGCACCTCACTCCATGTCGTGCGGTTGGCTGGACCTAGGTTTCAAGAACAAAATAGCAGCAGACGAGGCTGCAGCGGTGTGCATAGTGGTCGACTTCCCCAAAGGGCAATGGGTCGTTGAAACCAAATGCACCAGATGGACAAAATCAAACCAAATTTTCCTCACGTTTGACTTTTTGCCTACTATGGTAAAACGTGACATTATGGAGAAAACCTGAAAGATGGTCTCGCCATATATGGCGAAATACAATCTTTTGAAATGCAACGTTTCACGCTGATGCCACACCTATGCACTGGCAAAGCCATCGCAGTTCTGACCCCAACTGAGGAGATCACAAAGGACCTAACCCAGATCCTACACTCCACCTTTATTGATATTGCAGGGCATACCACCCACCCATTCCAGGTAACCGTGGACAGCGCGCCCCCCATTTGCACCCACTGTGACATGTTTGGCCATAAGGCGCACGCATGCCCCATCAAGGAGGGTATCACATTCCAAGAGCACTCCTCAGCAGCCATGGCCAGCGGAGAGGTGCACTACAAACCAACCGCAAGCACCAAGGAGGCTTTCCCGTGGGGAGCACAAGGCTGCTACCTATTGGTAAAGCCCATCTCCCCACAGGAGCGGAAGAAGGCCAAGCAGTCCCATAGGGCCGCGGCCAAGGAAGCAGCCAAGGCCACCACCACCATCCCACACTCACAACGCCAGGAGGACATGTAGACCTTCGCGGTGGAAGCAACTCAGGAATCTATCACCCAATCAGATTGGGAGGCCCATGCCAAGCGGGCCACTCAATCCGAGAATCTGATGGGAGATTTGATCACACTCAATCGCTGCTCCCAAGCTCCAGTCAAAACTGACTTGGGACCTATCCCAACCAAAAAAAAATTTGCCCTGCTCGACAGTGCACCAAACTTATTTACACTGCAAAAAATTCATCCGACGTTGGGAAAACAAAAAGCAAAGGCCAAAGCCAATGCGACTCTTTCTGCAAAAATTAACAAAAACCCTGATAGCATTGCTGCTAACACCTGCACTGCTGTGAAAGCCCGTGGGGACCTGGAAGAGGCTGGTGGGCCAGGGGGCCCACCCCCTCACACCTAAGGTGCAATGGGGGAAACCTTCACTCTAGGGATGCTGAATATCGCTGGACTCAAGGCCTCCCCATCCTGGGTTAGGAAACTGAGTTTTTTACAAAACAATCTACCCATGGATATCCTGGCCATCCAGGAGTCCCACTGTCCATGAGGTTCCAAGGAAGCTTGGAAAACAATGCTCCTACCATCCCTATCCTTTTGGTTGAAGCACTGTGGGGTGCTAATTTGGAAAAACATTTTTAAAAATTCACATCCTCAGAAACATTCCTAAATGGCTGAGTGCTCGTTGTCACCTTCTCATGGGCTGACGTTGCACACACAATCATCAACATTTATGCCCCAAACAGTGCACATAAGCGTTGTGAATTTTTCTCATCAGTCAAATCCCTCCCGCTACCCCCCGATTCTTTCCTAGTTGGTGACATGAATTGTTGGCTAACCTCACCAACGGACCAGTGGCCGCCCTCGCCCCACGCCCCATAGGGTCACATAGAACTACGCGTTCTAAAAGCCACCCTTAGATTAATGGATGCACTGCCGCAACATGCCCCACTGCTCAAAACATGATGCGTCCCCACATCCACAATGGCCAATTAAGGTCCATGACCCACATCGACCTTATTCTAATGCCAGCGAAATTCCAACCCCACATCTCCCACTTCAAAACAACAAAAATGGAATTCTCTGACCACCGACTGGTCTTGATAACATACCACATACCCGTCACAGTTGCAAAGGCCCCACATTGGTGCAAAATCCGCCCCCCCCTGAGCTCGCGTCACCAGGATTTTCCATGTGGGTGGAAGAGGCAACTTTGGCGAAATTGTTTGTTGCACCATATTGTGCGGACCACATTTCCACATGGGCAACTTTCAAAGAAGAGACCATCCGCCACTATCGCCATCTCTCCTCCAGATGCTCACGAGCCACATCGGCGGTTATCTCATGCATGCTGGCGGAATTGGCCCACTTGGAGTCCAACATTCCAGCCACAGTATATAGCCCTGCATGGGGCCGGAAGTGGGCGGAGGCAGCCGCACACCTCAATGCACTTGAAAGGCAACACAAACATCGGGTTTGTGTCCAATACAGGGCCACACACATCACTAAAGGTGACAAGTGCACCGCATACTTCTTTAAAAAAATTTTTGCACCATGCCAGAGTGTGGCCTACACACAGGTGCGAAGATCAGAAAATTCCATTGCAGACACACCGGCCAAAGTGGCAATCGAAATGCAAAGATATTACTCCAAGTTATACCGAGCTGAACTAATTCAGCCAGCCGAAATGGCGGAATTTCTTGACTGAGCTCAGGTCTGCACCATATTCCAATACCCGGAAATAATGAATATTTACTCTGAACAAATTATGGACAGCCATTCGCGATGCGCCAAACCAAAAATGCCCAGGCCCAGATGGCATTCCACATGAGTTCTACAAAAAGTACTTCAAAAATATATCCCCATTGCTGTTGGCCTCACTTTACCAAAGCCTGTTGGAAACGCGCCTCCTACCAGGAGGACATAAGGCCTTTACTGTCACACTCTTCAAGAAAGGGGATAGGCTTGACTTAGTTAACTTGCGCCCCATTTCTCTAACAAACACAGACATCAAAATTTTAACCAAAATTATGGCTAACCGTTTAGGGACTTTAGCATCTGCCACCATCTCCCCAGAACAATTTGGTTTCATCCCCAGAAGGTCGATTTGGGATAATGTGCACTCTGTGGCTAATGTGTGTCAGTCCACAGCCTCTGGGGCACTTATATTCTTGGACCAACAAAAGGCCTATGATAGAGTAAACAGGGGATACCTAAGGGCCTGCCTCCATCAATTCCGCCTACCCCCCCGCTTCATAAACGGGGTGATGCTGCTCACGGAATCTGCAACAAGGGGCCCCTCAGCCC
>JAKSZP010014106.1:0-17499 GCA_022478985.1 Massospora cicadina | reverse complement strand
ACGGGGAAAAATTCCCATTTTTTTTGGTAGGGTGATGACTTAATTTAAACGGGGAAAAGTGTGCTATGATTACAGCTCAGGGATTTTATCAACCCACTAGGATACCATAAGGGTTGTGCAATAACTCTTCGAAATTCCAATAATTCATAATACTATTTTGGGGATTTAAGATCTCCTGCGTGTTAGTTCATCTGTATGATATGATGTATTTTCCAGAACATTTAATGAACTTTTACACCACCCATAAGAAGTTTCGCCTCCTTGACATGGCTAATTTTACAATCAAGCCATGTGAGTGTAACTTTTCCTAAAGCGGCTGCAATATCTGGGGTTTGTCGTTGATAATCATGCTTGCAGCCCCAGTTGGAAAAGGGTATCAAGTGCGACGCTCAAGTATTCTTTATAATGGTCAGCTACAATTGATGATTTGTAAAGAATTTCAGTAAAATTGGTGGGCCTTTTGTTTATTTGTTAAAATATATAGTACTATTTTTAGTGGACAGGGAAAGATCAATTAGTCTTTGATAAACTCAGGCTTTACCTCACCCAAGAGCCATTGTTGATATACCATACTTTTGCTAACCCAATTATTTTTCAAGAAGATGCTATCTTCACACCGCAGTTGAGGCATTGTTATCATAATTCCATTCTGATGGGATTGAGAACACTAAGTCTTACTGCAGCTTAATGTTGGACGTTCATTAATTTAGCTATATGTTAACTAAGAAGGATTGCCTGGAGGTCATCTAAGCTTGTATGTGATTTCAGGTTTAGATCTACAGAGTGCAATTCACTATAGAAACTGATCATACCTCTCCTTTCTGGTTACAGAATCAGAAGGAGCCAGAAGGGCATCTGACTTGATGGGCTTTGAATTTCCAAGCCTACAATTATGCAATCAAGCAACGCCTCAGCATAAAGCATTAAAAATCTGATGTTTTATCTTGACTGCCACCGTGGTCTTAGTGTCCAATGCAGCCAATTAATTATTTGGTAGGATTATAAACCAACAATATGACAACATACTGGAGGAAGTGCAGCGCTCCTTTAAAAAGTTTTAGAAAGAACACTGTTTTCAAGAATAGTAGCTCAGGTGATCATTAATTATCTGCAATTTTAGATACCCAACCAAAAGAGCAAACCATTATATATTGGGGTCCCTAAGGTGACTATACATAGGGGTACTAAGAAGACAATTGAGCTGTTAAAACAGAACTACTACTGAGAATCAATGAATCTTGATATTCATGAGACCTTTTACTGTTGAAAGAATTGTAGAGTGGATTTTCCTTACCATAAAGCCCCCTCCCATTAAATTTCAGCCCACTTTGCTTAGAACCATCTCTATTGACGTTGTGGGTACTCTGTACCCTAATTTCTGATTAGTTTAAACATATAGTCGTGACAATAAATCACCTCATCAAGTATTTTGAGGCCAAATTGGTCAGGGCTTTGTCCATGACTACAGCTAAATTTATCCTAGAATGGAAATTTACTGGGATGGATGCCCCAAGTTCTTTTTAATGGATAGTGGGGCTAATTAAATGTCACAGATTATTTCCAAGCTCTAAGATTTGATGAAATATACTTGGGTATTATCTACACCTATCACCCTGAGATCAACAGCACCGTGGAATGACTGAATGGTACTTTTACTAGTATTTGATGTTAGATAATCATGGCGAAGGCACCCATAAAGAACATTTCTTGCCTTCTGCCATTTTGCCAATTTTCTCTCTTATCACTCGGCTAGAGCACTCTCTGTTAATCTAACTTTATGGGATGCATCTGACACTTTTCCCAATTTTGTATTAGTTGATTAAGCAAGAGAATATGTCTCCCACCAAATTTTTAGAGATAATGAATCAAACATTAGTCTAACAACAAACCACAGCCTATCTAATGCGCTGGTTCATAAAATAAGGTCTTGGGAACAAATAACAAGGATCAGAGGCCATTGCCCCAATTTGCTGTAGAGTTATGGTTTCATATATGATAATCATGAGTTCAGATGGATTAGTGAATTGGAGATCATATGAAAAGGGCTATTGAGACCATCAGGGAGACTTTTAACAGGCCTATTTTCTGAAAGATTCTGTTATAGGGAACCTTATATACTAGGTGCACGCTAAGTCTTGAAGGTAATAATCAGCGTTCTGGTCTATTATGCCCTAGCTCTTAATGATTTTTTGAATCCCGCTCAGTTTTTGTTCCCTGATGTTTGGTTAAGTGGGGGATTTGTTTATTGGTTTGACCAACCATCAGCTTTATATTATTATTTACTTGTTTTTTATGCTATTTGATAGTTAGATAGAGGGTTTGATGCTTGTATAATCTGTCTCACCTTTCAGCCCTTGACTTCAAGTATATGCTAAAGTTGCATTTAATTACTTTTTGAAAAATTCGCCAGTGCTGTTTGTTCACTAGGTTTATGATAGTGGAGAAAATCCTTAATCTTGCCGGTTCAACTCTCATTTCTTAATCTACTGCTAACTAAAATACATAGTTTCAGTTTTCATATTACTCTTATATTATTTTAATCTTATTTTATCTGACCTTGCCCGCATTGGAATATAATAATCATTAATAGGGTATCTGACTTTATTATGGAATCCACAAGTGTCTTAATTGCAATTGACATATTGCTATTATTATATAACTAACTTGAGCCCTAAGCAATTGGACCCTTAGCCTAATTTGGATATTAATACTTTATTTTACAATTTTGAGTAATTCTTGGTAGACAGAAATTGCATCAATAAGAGCTCCAGATTGAATACCACATCTAGGCAGGATTGTCATCTGGAGGGGGATCTTTTCCTTTTTGCTAACTAGCTTATTGTTAAAATAAAATATAGCAATCTTGCAAGCCAATGGCAGTAGTAGATAGTTAGTGTGCTCCCTTATTTTATTAAAAAAAACTCTACTGCTGATATAATGTTTTCTTTTATACACTTTTTCACAGGTTACTACATCATATAATGGTTTTTTTGTTGGGATATCTGTGCACCTGAAGTTTGATGCCCCTGTACACAACAACAAAGTTTTAGCTTCCCTAAATTTTATAGCTCTGACATCAGAGGAACACCTGTTCCACATTTGTGGAACTCATATAGTGTAAGAGCACCTGTATGAAGAAGCAATTAAAGATTACAAAAGTTTGCCCATATATTGAAAGCCCCACCCTGAACATGAACCCAAATAGTATTATTGTTACATTAGATGCCTGCCATTCAAACATTAAGTGACCTCCATAAAAATTTAAGCAAATGTTCTTGTCCTTATGTAGTGCTTAAAGACCAAGAAAATGGTTCCTTCAGGGTTAATTAACTCCTCACTGAGAGATATCACAACGTGTTCAATATTTTAGTTATTCCCCATTCAGGGTCCCAGCTCACGTCGCCTGAACCTATCATGGTAACAATTCTCAAGAGGCTGATGTAGAGGCTATTCTGGCTTCCCATAAGCTGCACCACTAAATTCAATTATTTGGTAGGTTGAAAGGTTACCTCTATGTGAACATCTTATGAGCGCCAAAGACTGTACCAAATTGCAAAGAGCTCATTAAAAGTTTTGCCAAGCCAACCCTGGTGCTTCCAGCTCCCCTTCCAAAAGTATAACTGCAATTAAACAATCAACATCTTTAAACACATGAACTATGCCTTGACTTGTAAAAACAGGCTTGCTTTATAAGACCAGGTGACTCTTGAAGCTTTGATAGTGTGGAGGGGAACATATAATTAATATGGGGTTTAATTAATCTGATTCTCATATTATATATAAAGATAAGAATTTTAAAATTTTAGGTTTGTCTTGATTTGAGTAATTTCATTTTAAATATTATGTGTAAATTAGGTCAGCCCTATTCTTATCCTTGGTAGATGGTCTAGACTTAGATCATAACTTTGAGGCCTGATGACATGGTCCCACCACTTCAGGGTTTAAAAGGCCCATCTGTGGCTCTCATCTATAAATATAAAAATGAATGTCTGTGGCTGTCTGTCTGTGTTTATGTCCCAAATGCATTCATATACCATCTATCCAATTGTGATGAAACTTTGGTGAGTTTGTGTGTGCATGCCTGAGAAGGTTTATGAATTTTAAAAATATTATTTTAATAGTAAAATAAAAAGTTTTATATGCAAGTGAAAATCCTATATACTTTTGATGGTATTTTATATATTGTTACAGCTGAGCAGTTTGATATTCAGCTAATCTGATATTTTAAATGGTTTTGTTAAGTGGTTAGTGGTCATTTGGGTATTTAAAGATTATCTGAATTCAAAACTTTGAATCAAAAGTCCAATTAATTTAAAAAATACCTCTAGCATAATTTGGCTCATCCCTCTCTCACAAATACTTTTATATAACAAAAAGTGAATTGAACAAGAACTGAGAGGCAACCAACTGTCATACCACACACTGCATTTTTATAGATAGTGAAAAAAAGCCAACCAACTCAATGTAGGGAAGGCAAGCCGCCCATCTGTGTGCAGCACAGAAATGGATGAATTGCTCGCGCTGATAGTGAGTTTTATTAATAATAAAACCAAGGTTGTTGAGATGGACAAACCATCTGCCAACCTTTCCTGGGTTCGATTCTGACATGACTAGAAATGATGCATTCCACCATGTATGCGTCAAGTAACGAACTGGTGACACGAATGACGCCCAAACAAACGAATGTGGAGATGGGTCATGGAGCACTAATGAATAGTGCAAATGACGGGGTCAACTCTTAGATCAATGCCAACTGACACCCAGATGACAAACGCAACCTTCCAGGAGTGAGGGCTGATGCCAAGAACAGCGGAGTTGGGAATATTTCCAGTGAACCTCAATTAGCAGGGGGACTGGGGCCTCGCAGGGTGAGAAAACTCTTGCCAACAAAGTAAAAAACCTGGACAAGGTATTGGTAGGATCCAAAACTGGATCAGATTCAAATAACGGAAATCAGCGATTTAAACTAATGGAGTCAAGCAATAAAAAGTTGCTACCAACATGGAGAAACTTACCAAATCAGCCAGGTATTCAGGCAGAAGAACAAGTCAGGCGCCAACCCCAAAACAGCCCAGTTGGGGGGCGAATGGTCCCTGACCAAAATCAATTTGGTAGCATGAGTAACTCATCGGGCAGAATTCCTGATACACAATTGGGCATAATCCCCAATGAAGGCATTCTGATAGGGGCTATAGCTTGATAATGCATCGACAGCTGATCCCAAATATCCAATCACCAAACCTAGATGATCCATTGAAGACCAACCAAGGTTGGGGTGACTCTATATAGGTGACTGAACTGAAGCAGATATAGCACATTGCTATTATGAATGCGTCATGTTCAAAAAATACTGGTCCATGATGTGATACATTCTAACATGCGATCATTTGCCTCCGGGTATACATCCATTGCAGAACCTGTTCTTTAAAAAACCCTGAGAACAGCTCAGATCCAACTATGAGCCTTCATTTACTAGTATTATGTATGGGTAATTCACTGTGCGCTCGTTGCCAAGGTTATGAGCAACAAATGCCCCCATCACAGAGGTTTGGTATTGAAGACCATTAGGATTATCTTTGATCAGCTCTGTCAGATCTCAAATGCTCGCGCATAATCCCTGGGTGTTATAAGGCCACGCGTTTGGCTTTCCCCACCAGATTGCTCATTGCACGCGATGAAGCTACTAATTGTCTTAGAATAGTATGGCCTGTAAGCCCGCCGCTGCTAGAACCATGGCTAGTGATGGCGATCACTGATCAGCAATGGTCAGAGGTGCTAGAACTCTAGCAGCCCAAATCCCCGGACTTTCTTTACCCTCGGCCAAATCGCCTGTATTCCGCCCTTCCCTCTTACTTTCCCTTAAATTTATTTCATAAAGTATGGAGTTTTTTAAAAAAATCTAGCATAATCAGTCAGCTTTAGGCTCTAAACTTCAACTATATAAAAGGTCAGTTGTTTGAATCCTGGCGTAATCACTTTTTACACTTTTCTTAAAACTCACTGTCAATTATGTCTGTCTGTCTGTCTGTAATTAAATCTTACAAGCTCTATTTCAGACACTTATCAGTTTTATGGCGACACATACAGAAATTAACTTTGAAGACCAATATGCACGTACATCTACAACATGATGCATCCGCTGAACATTTGCAAAATAATTGTTGGATATTGGGAATGGGAAAAATGGCAATCAATGAATCCACACACTGTATCACATTGCCAACGAACTTCTGTAAAATCACAGCAATTACAGATGAATTGATTCACAAAGTTTTCCCAAATATTGCACAGAATTACAGAAATCATCAGTGGTTAAGTTCACATGCTATACTAGCAGCCAAAAACAATGATGACAATGCCATAATTTCATCATAAAAATGAAATACCAGGTGAAGTGACAACATATAAGTCCAAGGGGAGGATACCCCAGTGGTAGAAAAGGATTCTGATGCTTCCTCACCGAGTTTGATTCCAGTACAAAAACTTTGGGTAGGGAACAATTATGACTGTGTTGGCATTATGCACCAATGCCCTGAACCGAGATAGCAAATAGCAAAGGCGTTCCATGGAGTTCCTGGCCTATCATACACCGCGCATGGAGGTTTTCCAGATTTTCCTCCTTTTCCATTCATTCAATTTCCTCAATCGGTGCAGTATTGTCCCCAGGCCAGCCCACCTCGAATAAAATAGACAACATATAAGTCCATTGATACTGTAATAGATCAAGATAAAGTTGTCAATTATCCAACTGAATTCTTGGATTCACTTGGTTTGCCAGGTATGCCACCGTATGTTTTAACGTTGAAAATTGGCATGCCTATCATTCTTCTCCAAAACATCAATCCATTACAGCTTGCAATGGTATAAGGCTTTTAGTGAAAAAGATGATGAACAATATCATTGAAGCTACAATCTTAAATGGAAAATTTAAAGGAGATGTACTGTTGCCACGCATCCCAATGATTCTAACAGATATGCCATTTGAATTCAGACGTTTGCAGTTTCCAGTGTGACTCAAAATTTATAATGACCATCAACAAAGCACTGGGACAATCTCTGCAAGTGTGTGGACCAAATTTGAAAAATCCATGCTTCTCACATGGACAGCTGTATGTGGCTGCTCACGTGTCAGAAAACCTTCTGATTTATTCATGTATGCACCAGATGAAAAAACAAAAAATATTGTGTATCCAAAAGCGCTTCAATAAACAGAATTAAAACACAAACACTTTCTATCTTTGAGTGGCATTGCAAGGCATGTTGGGTACTCATACTAATATTATCAAAATAATTTGAAAACCACGCAAAACAAAGTTGTGAGCAACAGCTATTTATTTATAAGAAATCTACTTTAATTGAACTTTATTAATTAAACTAACATTTTTATTATGTACAACATGAAACTCCGTTGCAAAGCACGGGTATTCTGATAGTCTATATATATATAAATGAATGTCTGTGTGTATGTATGTATGTCCCAAATGCAATCCTATACCATTCATCCAATTGTGATGAAACTTTGGTGAGTATTTGTGTACATGCCTGAGAAGGTTTATGAATTTTTAAAATTATTTTAATAGTAAAATAAAAAGTTTAATATGTAACAAGTAAAAATCTTATATATACTTTGATGGTATTTACTAGATTGTTACAGCTGAGCAGTTTGATATTCAGCTAATTTGATATTTTAAATGGTTTTGTTAAGTGGTTAGTGGTCATTTGGGTATTTAAAAAGTTTATCTAAATCAAAACTTTGAATCAAAAGTCCAATTGATTTTAAAAATACCCTCTAGCATAATCAACTTTTCTCTCTCTCACAAATATCACTTTTTAAAGCAAAAAGTGAACTGAACAAGGATTGAGAGAGCAGCCAACTGCCAAAGCGCACTGCAATTATATAGAGCAGTGAACAAAGGCCAACCACCCAAGTGTAGGGAAGTCAATCTTCCTGTCTGTGCACAGCACATAGAAATGGATGACTTGCCTGCACCAATATTAATTTCTAATAAAATTGAAGGATGCTATAATGGACATACCATCTGATGACCTTTCCGCTGGCCCAAGCCCCACATGACTAGAAATGGAGAAGTGCAATTTAATACATATACATCAAGTAATGATCTGGTAACACAAACAACGATGAAACTCATGAACGCATCAATGGGTCATGAGCCCTAGCGACTAGCGTGGATGACGGGGTCAACTCCCTAGGATCAATGACCACTGACACCCAGACAACAAGAGCAACCTTCTGGGAGTGAGGCCCGATGCTGAGAACAGCAGAGTCAGGAATATTCCCCATTGAACCTAAATCAGGAGAGGGGATTGGGGCCTTGCAGGGTGAGAAAATTATTGCCAAAGAACCAAAAAAAACCCGGATGAAGTATTGGTAGGATCTGAAACTGACTTGGATTCAAATGACGGATATTGACAGCTCAAACCAACAGAGCCAAGCTATAAAAGGTTTTCTACTGACACGGAGAAACTTACCAAATCCACTCAGGGTATTCAAGTGAAGAACAAGTCAGGCTCTAATTCTGAAAGACCCAGTTGGGGGGCATATGGTCCCCAACCAAAATTGATTTGCAACATGAGAAATTCATCAGGCATGATCCCCAATACACTATTGGGCACAATCCCTGATGAAGTCATGCCAACAGGGAGCTCTAGCTCAACAATGAATTGACAGCTGATCCTGAATAGCCAATTACTGACCCAATATGATCCATTGGGGACCAACCTAGGTGGGGGTGAAACTGTATTGGGGACCAAATCTGAGGGATTGGACACCCAAGAGTGTTCAGCTAAAAAACTAAAAGTATTACTGGAAGGGGCGGAAACCCTGACAGCGGTCAAGTCAGCAGCTAGGGCCCCAGTTAAATATACACCGATCCAGTCAGACATGTTGCACGCTGAGGCGTGTTTACCCACAAGGTCAAACAATGGGAGGCCCTCCAGTTTCTGTACTCTATGGCAACTCAGTGGGTCTCTAAAGGTATCAAGCCAGCCATTGCAGCTATTTGGTGAGATCACAAATTTTCCACTGGAACAGCCAAATGTTGGCTCAATACCCAAATTTTGATCAACATGGTGGTTCAATTCAAAGTGTCATGAGTTTGAACTGAAGATGCTCTGGAATGGATGAAGATCCCCATTGACTATAAGGTGATAGAGGCCACAATCCGCGAAGATTTAAAACTGGTGGATGCAAAAGCATGGATGGAGGCCAGCATCAACCTATTAAATGCGAAGGAGTACAACAAGGCAGGCATTACAGCATGATACGCCCAAGCTGTCAGGAGCTCAGGCCTCAACCCAACAGTTTTAGCTGAGTACACAAAATGATTCCTGAATGCCTCTATGGTGTAAGTCTCGGGGAACATCCTTTGGCTCTTGATTGGGTCATTTTCCCATTCCCAAATAAAAAGACCCTGAAGAGGATGGCAGTACCTCTCATCACTCAGGGTGACCTCACTCACGTAGTGGATGATGATGGGTAACAGCTCGTCCACTCCAGATCCCACCCCCCAATACCCACACTTACCTTGGCAGAACTGTTGCAGGGAATTAGTGAAATCTGTGCCAAGATTACCGAACTGAAATTGGCCAGATCTATTTAAGTTGGCAATATGGCTGATGCCCAAAATTTGAATGGCTGTAAAAGCATGAAGAATGAGATATCAGACATATTGCTTAACAGTTCTAATTCTATCTCCAAACCAGTTGAACAAATATCAGGTGCTATTGATGGGGGTTCAAAGCCCTCAGATAGTAATTCAGGCATTGCACCTGATATGCTGCTGTTGACCAAACAAATGGTTAAATGACCAAGTGCAGGTGGGTTGGCCATCCTGAACCCGTTCCCAACCAAATGGACCCATTCCTATAAGGGATGGCCTTGGGGGATTCCTGTCACCCGTCAGGCCAAATGCCATCATGCTAATCATTGGAAATGTAGTCGAACCCTGGTTTGGACATTTGAGGTTGAACTGACAGAGACTCAGCCCACTGCCAAATTTTGCAATGTCAGTTTCCAGAGAATAAACCCCCCCATTCCTGAACAATTCGCCAGTTAGGTCAAATTTGTGGGCCCCAACCCCATCCTCTCACTACCCAATCAACCACTATTTAATCTGTTGCATGGCACTGAGAAAATTGTTAGTCAATTTTCTTACTTTCCTTTCCCAATAAATTTTTGCCAAAAAAATCAAAATTTTTTTTCTGTTCTGACCGCATCCCAGATGGCATTTCCCTGGTAGCCCATCGCCCCACAGTCCGGGTGGGCCCTGCCAATTCTTTTGGTCACCATGGCTCCCTCTATTGTTGATTGGGCTCAGCGAGTCTGACACTTTTGGCCTTATAACCCCGCTCTTATGAATTTCTGACAACAATACATGGGGATCTTATGGCCCTATGTACAACAATGGATAGAGAGAATCCATCTCCCTAGTGCCACTGATGGGTTGCCCTCTCAAGCCAAGAGTCTCATCCAGACTGTCCCAGTAATCCCACCTCCTGCAGTTAAAACTACAGAGTTGGGAATGGGTTCAGTGTGGTTTGCCGTTGGGACACTCCTTACCCTGTTGTTACACCACCACTTCGTGGTATCACATTTTCCAGCTCCATATCAAGTTGTATAATCGGCAATGCCTTTGGCATTCTGGCTTGATTTTTGGGTGTTCACACATCCTGACTGGCAGGCCAGTCTAAACTTCTTCTGCCATTTCCATGACATAATTGACCAACCATTACTTCCAGCCACTTCCGCCTTGGTTTTTAAATTGGGCGCCGCAGTGGTTACCCTCTACCAGATGAACATACAATCAGTTGTGTGTTGTTTGTCATTCGTTTGGTCACTTTCTGACTTTGGGAGAAGCATCCACTCTATTTTGGGAAACTTTCTTCAAGCCACTCAAGATGTGCAGATGCATCTTCCCTTACTTCCTCAGGCCTGGAAAAGGATCAAGTATCCCCTCCCAAGAGATCGTCAATCAGGTTCTCGATGCTCTCACCAAAGTACAAATGTGGACAACAATCGCACTCAGTAACGCTTCTGCGATATCTCATGCCCAACAAGGTCTCGCGTTGTTAGACGCCGTGGACAGAGATGCCCGCCGTTGGGTGAGAAGCCTTTTGCGTTCTTCCTGACAAGAAGGAGACTACATTCCCTGGTGGCTGTTGTATTGGCCGCCTTAAAACCCCATGTGTCCCAATCAGACCACTTATTCAGACTACTCCTAACCATGGCTGAAGCCCCTTATTTTGGCTTCTCTAAATTCTACCTTTCATGAACTGGCTTCTGCGTTAGGCCTACCTATTGATATGCTTCAGGCAGTCTTTAGAGCAAGCTTGGATTCAGTTTCCGCCCATCACGTGGCCTGGTCTACCATCCAGGAATCAGTAAATCAAACATGTGCCTCCGCAACTACTATCAAAGTGTTACCTCGCTACGTTTCCCCATATCAGAAGGGGAACTTTTTGATAGGATTTCCTAACAAAGATGTAGACGGTGCACCCAATACCAGAATAGCAGTTGAAGTGGGTCCTAACCCTGCCATAACCCCTGAGTCTGAGTTGGCGTTTCCAGAGTTAACTATGAATGATTCTGTTCAAGCCCAGACAGAAGAAATGATTTCTCCCGCACTTGTACTTCCAATTTTCGCCCCAGCTAAGAAACCTGACCCTAGTTCCAACATAACCATTATTTCTTCAATCACTCATGTTTCAGTCGAATCTCCCAATAAACAGAATTCCGTTTATTTCCTTATTCCTGTGAAAATCAGTATTGGTCCACATCATGTCTCCTTTGAAGCTCTGGTGGATACTGGAGCAGCGGGGAACTTCATGAGCGTTGAGTTGGCACAGCAATTAAAATTGGAAATGGATGTGGGTTTATCAGTAATGGTGGCCTCTTCTGCTTACCAGTCTTCATATGTCGTTCACCGGCCATTACACTTCTCAATCCACCAATATAACTTCTGCAATCATTTTTTGGCCATGCCAAACTTGGTATTCCTGGTGATCTTGGGTGTGGGATGGTGGCGTCAACAACATGTGAAGATTCATTTAGAGTCTAATACATTGTCATTTACCAATGATGATTCAGAGGGAGAGTTCCCTTTGATCAACACCCTCAAAAAATACAAGGGACCAGCTCTATCACTACCTTAGTTACTTCCGCGGGCATTCTGGCCAATTTTCTTAAAAGCTTAATGCAATATTGGGGAATCTTCGACATGGAAAAAGTGGACCAATTGCCAAAACATACTAGGTACAATTGTGGATTTTGGACAACCGTGGAATTGGTGAACATTAACTGCCCGTTGTATCCTCATACAGCGGAGGAAGAGGTTGCACTCAATACCTGGTTGGACAATATGTTAAAAAAAGGTTGGTTGTTCAAAGAAACCTCCCCCATCGCCTCCCCTATTGTCTTTGCAAGAAAATCGGATGGATCACTCCATCCTTGCATAGATTATGGTCACCTGAACAAAATAACAGTTACAGATCCCTACCCATTGCCTTTAGAGCAGACAATCAGTCAGGCAATTGCCAAATCCCGTGTGTGTTTTCAAAACTGGATCTGGTGAACGCTTTCAACCAAATTTGGGTGATGGAAGGACAGGAATGGTTGACCACAATCTGAATGAGGCGAGGCATTTTTCAATTTCGCATAATGCCCTTTGGGTTGAAAAATGCTCCCGCTACATTTCAATGAATGATTGACAACGCGTTAGGGGATCTCCAGTTCTCTTGTGCTATTGCATACATTGATGATATCCTAGTTCATTCCCCAACTCCCAAACAACATGCTATCAACTTGGAAGCGGTGGTGGTCACTTTGCATAAAGCAGGGCTGTTCCTCAAAGCTTCCAAGTGCAAGTTTTATAAGGAAGAGGTCACATTTCTCGGAAACCTGGTTCTCAAAGAAGGTGTCACTATCCCTCCCAACAAATTAGATGTGATCTGAGAATGGCCAACTCTGACTACACAGAAGCAACTTTGGAGTTTCTTGGGAACTATCATTTTTTTGAAGAAATTTTCCCCCGCACTTTCCCAGTTGGCCGCTCCACTCCATCCCCTCACTGGAAAAAATGTACCATTTTGTTGGACCCCCAAATGCCAGCAGGCGTTCAAATCAATCAAGGAGGTGTTCATGTCTCCTCCCATTTTGAAACATGCTGATCCCACCAAACCGTATATTGTCGCATGTGATGCTTTGTTGGTAGCAGTGGGCGCGGTGCTGCTTCAGGACCACAATGGTCTTGAACATCCGGTCACTTATTTTTCCCAAAAATTCACTACTATGGAGCAATGTTGGGCCATTTATGATAAGGAACTGGCGGCTGTTGCATGGGCTTTAACTCATTGGCGATACCTGTTACAGGGTGCTCATCATGAGCTAACAGTTTGCATGGATCACCAGGCTCTCTTGTATTTCCACAAACCCCAAAAATTAGCGCACTGGCAGGCCCAAACCTATCAGGACCTGTGCAGTTTCAACTTCAAATATGAATTTGTCAAAGGTGCGCTCAATGTCCTTCCCAACTTCCTAAGCTGTAGCCCTGCTCACTGTCCCTTGGAACCTGAGGAAGTGGATCTCGTTACCATGATCCCTGCCACTCAGATTCTGTCAATCGTTCCCTCCATCATTTTCTCCACCGCATTGTCTCCCAACGATCCATTATTGGCCCAGGTGGGACGGTCAAATGGCCTGCCCTGAGGGCATGGAGTTGATCAAGCAGTTGACTCACTCGAGTCACAAACACTCCCTATACTCCTTAGAAGAGGGGCTCATTTACTTCCATTCTCGTGTGTGGGTTCCCCCCCTTCCACCTGAAAGTATTACTGCACACCATGATCCCCCCACGGTTGGACATCCTGGTAACAAGAAATGCATTAATCTGATCAAGCAAACCTTCAATTGGGCAGGACTGACCAAAGAGGTTCCGGCTTGGATCGCCAATTGTGTTACTTGCACTAGGGCCAAGTCAGATCACTCTGGTAAGAATGGCCTCCTACACCCTTTACAGCAGGCGGAAGGTCCATGGACCTCAGTGTCCATAGATTTTATTGTCGATCTCCCCTGTTCTAATGGGTTCACAGCGGTGATGGTAGTGGTGGATCTCTTTACAAAATTTTCCCTTTTTATCCCTTGCACTTCTGCAATTACATCAGAAGAAACTGCCCATCTTTTTGTACAACATGTGTTTTTGATGTTTGGTCTTCCCCAGGAAATTGTTAGTGACTGGGGTACTCAGTTTACTGCACGCTTTTGGAGTGAACTCCTATCGATCCTGAAGATAACCCCCTGTCAATCCATGGCATATCACCCCCAGTCTGACGGTCAGACTGAGCGGGTTAATCAAGTCCTCAAACAGTACCTGCGTTGCTATGCCACAGCAGCGCAGGATACTTGGTCCAGTGCCTTGCCTCTCACTCAATTTGCATACAATAATGGGATCCACACATTCATGGGGTTTTCACCATATGAAGCAATGTTGGGATATAACCCATCATTTTCAGTTGGGGCATGCTTGCATCCTGAGGTTCAAGCAGCCGCAGATCATGCTACCCATATTTGATCAACTCAAGCCTTAGTGCGGGAACACCTCACCAAAGCCATCGACGACTATAAGCAATTTGTGGACTGTAAGCGCCTTCTGGGTCATGACTTTACGGTGGGCTCCTACGTCATGCTTGATACCCATCATTTGCAAATTCAAACCCCTTCCCGCAAGTTCTCCAGTAAGCGTTTGGGTCCTCACTTAGTGGAGGAAGTATTGGGTAATGGGGCATTCCACCTGAAGCTTCCCGCGCATTGGAAGCAGCACCCAGTCTTCCATGTTTCCCAATTGTCGCCCTTCAAGGGTGTAATTCCCATGGACCCAGAACTGATCATTGTCAATAATGAGGAAGAAGCTGAGGTAGAGGCTATCTTGGCATCTCGCAAGTTGTGACATTCAGTCCAATATCTCGTGGCCTGGAAAGGATACCCAGCCTACAAAAATAGTTGGGTCAAGGCGCGCGATTGCACAAATTGCATGGCCCTGGTCAAAGCCTTCCACGCATCCCACCCTGAGGCCCCCCGCCCTCCTCAGAAAATCGTGACAATTATGGCTATCAAGCTACCTAAAGCACACAAGAATGTGGCTCTGGCACAATTTCCCGGTGGGGGTGCCATTCCTTTGGAAAAAGGAAAGGGTAATGTAAGTCTCAGGGAACATCCTTTGGCTCTCAATTGGGTCATCTTCCCATTCCCAAATAAAAAGACACCAAAGAGGATGGCGGTACCTCTCATCACTCAGGGCGACCTCACTCATGTAGTAGATGAGCAATGGGTAACAGCTCGTCCGCTTCAGATCCCACCCCCAATACCCACACTTACCTCAGCAGAACTGTTGCAGGGAATTAGTGAAATCTGTGCCAAGATTACCAAACTGAAATTGGCCAGATCTAATTCAGTTGGCAATCTGGCTGATGCCCAAAATTTGAATGGCTGTAAAAGCATGAAGAATGAGATATTGGCCATGGATCGCCCAACAGTTCCAATTCTAATCTCCAAACCAGTTGAACAAATATTGGGTGCTATTGATGGGGGTTCAAAGCCCTCAGATAGTAATTTGGGCATTGCACCTGATGTGCTGCTGTTGACCAAACAAACAGTTAAATGACCAAGCGCGGGTGGGTTGGCCATCCCAAACCCGTTCCCAACCAAATGGACCCATCCCTATAAGGGATGGCCTTGGGGGATTCCCATCACCCGTCAGGCCAAATGCCATCATGCTAATCATCAGAAATATAGTCAAGCCCTGGTTTGGACATTTGAGGTTGAACTAACAGAGACTCAGCCCACTGCCAAATTTTGTGATGTCAGTTTCCAAAGAATAAACCCCCCATTCCCAAACAATTCGCCAGTTAGGTCAAATTTGTGGGCCCCAACCCCATCCTGTCACTACCCAATTGACCACTATTTAATCAGTTGCATGGCACTGAGAAAATTGTTGGTCAATTTTCTTACTTTCCTTTCCCAATAAATTTTTGCCAAAAAAATCAAATTTTTTTTTTCTGTTCTGACCGCATCCCAGATGGCATTTCCCTGGTGGCCCATCGCCCCACAGTCCAGGTGGGCTTTACCAATTCTTTTGGTCACCATGGCTCCCTCTATCATCAATTGGGCCCAGCAAGTCTGACACTTTTGGTTTATAACCCCGCTCTTATGAATTTCTGACAACAATACATGGGGATCTTATGGCCCTATGTACAACAATGGATAGAGAGAATCCATCTCCCTAGTGCCCCTGATGAGTTGCCCTCTCAAGCCAAGAGTCTCATCCAGACTGTCCCAGTAATCCCACCTCCTGCAGTTAGAACCACTGAGTTGGGAATGGGTTCAGTGTGGTTTGCCGTTGGGACACTCCTTACCCTGCTGTTACACCACCACTTTGTGGTATCACATTTACCAGCTCCATATCAAGTCGTATGGTCAGCAATGCCTCTGGCATTCTGGCTTGCTTTTTGGGTGTTCACACATCCCAACTGGCAGGCCAGTCTAAACTTCTTCTGCCGTTTTCATGACATACGGCCCTTGAATGGGCCAACATTCCATTCCAGTGGACATGGCACTGGAATGGTATAACATTAATTTCTCCCCAGAAGAGGCACTACCATAGATTATGTCCAGGTTTAAGGCCACCAAGGCCTTACACTGGTCATACACCCAAATTCCACCAGCCACCGCATCAGACCTGATGAAAGCGGGCTGGACAAAGGAAAAGGTGGTGGAATGGGGTCCCTTTCAGAATTGGTCACCGGAAGAGGCCATCAACTGGTCCACCAATGGATTCACACTTATGGAGATGAAATACTGGCTCTGAGCGGGGGCCAGTATGGACCTAGTGCATGAATGGGCAGAGCTGGGGGCAACTAAACTGATTCACGAAACATCAAAACTATCCAGGATTGGAAGCAATCCTTCCCAAAACTGACACTTGCAGCCCCATATGCCGCAGAAGGCTTCACCCTCTCAGAAGCATTCCAATGGAGTGAAGCGGGTGTTCCAGCAGACATGGCATGAGTATTTACAGATGGGGGTTGGAATAGTGTCACAGTAAGGGACTGGTGCCAGCATAGCTCAATTATGTTGGAGGTCCTTCAACAATACCTCCACCCAACATGCAGCCCAGAATCTGCCCTCAAGTGGTACCAACTGGGGTTATTGCCATCGGATGCCCTAGAGTGGCAGAGCCTAGAGATTGGAGCACAAATGGCTAGAAGTATCAACCGCTGAGGTATCAGCATCCACCATATTGAAGCATTCCTCAACTGGGGATTCAGCCTTGACAAATCGGTAAGTTGGATTTTGAAGGGAAAGACCCCCACCAAAGTACCCAAACCAAGCGCAAAAACCAAATCTTACAGCGCTGTGGTGGCGCATACAGAAGACAACACCTGGAACGGAGCAGGGGAGCCACATCAAGTACATCCATCAGTTGATCA
>JAKSZP010014105.1:0-17542 GCA_022478985.1 Massospora cicadina | reverse complement strand
TAGAAAATCTATGATACTGTGGGTACATAGACTACAACTTCTGAAGAAGCATACAGTGCATTGCTCATAAAATTTATCTCACTGGAGATCTCCTCTCCTTAAGATCTTCCTCAATCAAAACTACCTTTTTATCAGAACCTTATTTATGAGACTTATGAGATCAAAGCTGATTTTAAGAAAACTTTTAAAAGCCTCAGACAAACCCTTCCATTACTTTATAATCATAATAATGAGGCCCCAGAACTTTAAACTCAGAGGCTAGTCAATCTAGTGTTCAAAAATGGCATAGTGCCCATGGGTTAGCGGAAGATTTGGGCACTTACTCAGCAGTTACCCAAGCAGAATGTTAAATCTACAGGTATTCTGCTATGTGATAATTATAATTTGACCATTCTGAGAGGTCATCAAATAATAGTTGATACTGAATCAACTTTATATTCTAAATATTATAAGGTGAAATATTTTACCATTTTGTTGCTCTAATTTTTAACCTGTCACCACACCTGGGATTATACTCCCTGACCTAAGCGAAATTCATGTACTGTTAGCTAATTTCTATGTGTATACTCTTCAAATTAGTTGACATCAGATTGTTACTTTTATGCACCATCTTCTAGTTGAAGGAGTCCAGAATAATTCTGATTTTAGTCACTTTGAGAACTTAGGCTTTGGAGACAATGATGATCAATCTGCATGTTCTTTAGTACCCCAGAAAAGCCTCATGGATGTAATAGAGGAAGAGAAGGACCAAGCGCTGGCCCTTTTTGATAAGTACAAGGTTTTTTTTTCAAAGGATGATAGTGATTTTGGTTGTTTACATAATGTTCTATACCATATTTATACTCTTAAAATCCGCTGATTTAACAAATTAGATGGTCAAAGTTGTTAGATAACTTGTTAACACTGAAACTAATCAGCTAGTGAAACATGGGACGCTGTGTCCTACAAGAGTTCATATGCCTCCCAGTGTTAAATATTTAAAAAAGACAATTTTAATTGCATAGTAATAAATTACTGGAAGCTTAATAATAATACCAAAAAGTGTTTCTATCCTTTACCATAAATTGAAGTGTTGGACCACTTGGGTGGCGCACAATATTTTTTTGCCATGGATCTAATTTCTGGCCTGCTGACAGTTAGAGCTGCCTAAGAAGGAGCAGAAAAAATGAGAAATGATTACATCTCAGGTTTTCTACTAACCTACTAGAATGCTTTTTTGGCTGTACAATGCCCTGCGCCTTTCAGAGAAATATGAATAGTATCCTATGCAGTTTTAACATTTTTTATTTAACTGAGGCAAGCTGACCAGGGGACGGGCATTACCAAGTATGTGTGGAAAACAAAGATATATAAAATTGGGCACCCCGGGGTACTCATGTTACCCCTGCTGCCAGCGGGACTGCCAGGTATGGGGGGTTGGTGTGCTACTCCGAGGGGGTTTCCCCACTATGGAGCAGGTGTGAAGGAAGGGGTCTGTGCGGAGGAACCAAAGTGGGAGCCACGATTCTATGAGCGCCTGTTGCCTTGGCCTCATATATCCATAGAGCCAGGCTTGGAAGTGCTCCAGTAAGTGGACGTGGAACCTATTGATAACCCCATGGATGGTTGGGACCGTGCCCCTGAATGCATCTAAGGCAATGGTGTGGATTGTCCACATTGAAATGGGTATCATCAGGGAGTGGAGGGTAGATGGGATTGGTGACTCAATTTGGAGCGTGAAAAGGCTCTTTAATATAGAAAATTCCTGCTCGTTATGGATCTTAAGCAGGCGCGCGACTTCCTGCCATATGGCTTTGGTTGGAAGGCATGTTTTTAGGCGGTGATGTAGGGAGCCCTCCCCTCCACATACTGTGCAAGTTGCGTGGAGGGAATTGGAGCAGTTCGCCGTCCTATAAGTCCTTCTCAGACAGCGCCAGGCGTTGGCTCTTACCCTTGGCTGTAGGAGTGGGTGGTGCGTCATTCTCCACACTGTCTTCTGTGTGGTTAAGTCGTAGGGGATGTCCAATGCATCTAGGTATTATATTCTAGAAATGGTTGGGGTCATAGCAAGCATGTCTCTCTGGGGGTGGTTTTCTGGATTTCTTAATTTAAAGTGGGGGCTGGGTCGTCCCCTTCCCTGCACAGTGCCAGTGTTCTCTACAGTCCATCTCATGCGGTGGATTGTTTGTAGGATGCATTTGAAGTGAGGGGGGTTCCATGCGGGCCCATTGCGGTAAGGTGTTTAGCAAGGTATGATAGTAGTCTGGGTGGGCTATGTGAGTTGGTTAATTTGAGCGCCTATGCGAAGTTAGTCCTTGCTGCCCTGGACCAGTGTTGTTGTGGGAGGTCTGGGGCAAGAACTTCCTTTATCCAGGTACCCAGGATGCGGTTGGCGTGGCTCTCAAAATCTATTAGTCCCATGCCTCCGCTTGAGCGTGGGACAAAGAGTGTTTCCATCCGTATGGGAGGATGGGATTTGGGCCAAAACCAGCCCTGGATGAGCGCGCGGATTAAAGTTATAAATGTGGGTGAGAAGGTGATCGCATGGGCAGGGTACCATAGTATTGGGAGGATGAGTGAGTTTGCAACTGTTACTCACCCCATTAGTCCTGGGGATCTTCCCTTGAGGGAGGCTACGCGGTTGGATACCCTCTGTAGTAGGTTGCTTTCCATTGTCTCATTGGTATATCCCCCTGTTTTCAGCCATATCCCAAGGTGGCGGACAGGAGTGGTGGTGGGAGGTGATGCAAAGGGTAAGATGAGTGGGTTTTTCCTTTGTATGGGGGTGTGAGGTTCTGGTGTTGTAGCCCAGTTGTTAGTGTACTTGCCTAAGAGAATGATTTCTGTTTTCCTTTTGTTGAGCAATGCATTGCTCACCATGAAGTATTCCTCTAGGGTGCATTCCAGCTGTCAGGCATCATTGTTGTTAGCTATACCTGCCACGCAGTCATCCGCAAAGGCCAGTATCTTGACTGTTGGATGGCCTTGTGCAGTTATGCCCATGAGGCGTGAGTCAGTTACGCGGAGGAGTGGATCAAAACTGAAATTATACAGCAGTGGGCTGAGAGGGTCCCCTTGTTTGAGCCCTCTGTGTGGTATGATCTTGTTAGTTAGGAAGCCAGGGCCACATACAGCCATGGTTGCAGATTCTGTAAGGAGCATCGCCCAGTTTATGAATCTGGGTGGGAGTTTGAAAGCGTGTAGGCATTCCTTTAGGTATGGCCAACTAACGCGGTCATATGCCTTTTCCTGGTCTAAGAAGACCAGGGCTTCTGTTGCTTTGGACTGACATATGTTTGCAACAGGGTATATGTTGTTCCAGATTGAGTGCCCTGGTACAAACCCAAACTGGTTGGGTGGTAGGACGTCATATACAATTGCGCCTAATCTGGCTGCTAAAATTTTTGTTAGAATTTTTGTGTCAGTATTAGAAAGTGTGATTGGACGCCATTTGGCCAGGTCCAATTTGTCACCCTTTTTATATAAGGTTATGACATATGATTCATGGCCACCAGGTAGGAGGCGTGTTTCCAGCAAGCACTGGTTCATAGACGCCAATAGGAGGGAGGCAATTTGCTGAAAATATTTTTTGTAAAATTCATAGGGTATTTCATCAGGCCTTGGGCATTTCCTACATGGTGCACCGCGGATTGTATCCCAAAGCTCCTCCCATGTAATTAGATTTAGAATATTGTAGTTTAGCTGTGTGCTTTTTATTCTGGCAGTTTGTATAAATTTTGTGATTTTTTGTAGTTCTGTTGTTGTATCACGGTATAATTTGGTGTAATAGCAGTGTACTTCCGCCTTGACCTCCTCAGGGTCAGTTGCCACGGTGCTGTCAGTCTTGCGGACCTGTGTGCATGCAGGATGGTTGCTGCGGGAGTGGAATTGGCGGAAGAAATATGTTGAACATGTTTCGCCTTCCTTTATGAACTTACCTTTGTTTTAACTTTGATTCTGTGTTGGTGCTCGAAGATGATGGTGTTTAGTCAGGTGGATATTTTCGCCCATTTTCATCCCCAGTTGGGGCTATAACTGGATCTCAGGGTGTTAAGCTCGAGGTGGTCCAGTTCTGCCAAGGTACACCTGATTGTGGCTGTATTGGTGATGTACTTATGTGATGCGATATGTCAGGTTTTGTTGATTAGTTCCTTTTTGAAATTTGCCCATGTTACAATTGGATCTGATGTGAATGGGGCTGTGAATTCTTGGTTCATGGCCTTGTTTTCAACTCAGTTGGATAGTTTGGGTAATTTTATGTTTTCTGGGTGTAGCTTTCTCCAGGGTGACATCTGTGTGTGGGTTCAGGTTGGTGATAACTGCATTAAAACAATTTGGTGGTCAGAAAGGTTTGACTTTTTTTGTTGTAAATTGGGAAATCTTGATTGTTGAGATTGTGGAACAAGGATGTGATCAATGCGGCTCATTGATATGAGTGCTCCCTCACGTATGTTGGGCTGTGTCATGTGGGGAAGGAGTGGTGATCTGGGGGAGGGCATCTTGTAGGCCAAGGGATGCCTTTATTGTGCGGAATTTGATGTGCCCCTGTGGGTATCCCCTGGGGTTCAGCCATCAGTCTGTGTCAGGGTTATCCCAGCAGTTAAAGTCACCCAAAAGGATGGTATCTGGTGGGAGGGTGAGTGTTGGAATGGTTTCAAGAAATCGTTTTCTCTCAGCTGTGGTACACAGCGCATAGATTCATTCTATCAAGATTGTTTCCTCTTGGCATGTGATTGGTGCTACCAGGACGCAGCCATGAGGGTATGATGAGGAGTTTGTAATTTTTAATTTTTGTTATCTTGGACGATCACCCCACAGTGAGACATCCATAAAATTGTGATGGTGAGACCCTGGCTGACCAGGATCCTTCTTCCCCTTGTAGCCAGTGGGTTTCTTGGATGGCCAAGATGTCTACAAGAGATTTTTCCAGGAAGTCCAGCTAATATGGCTTGGGACGCTTGAGCCCTGGCTCCCGCGATTTTTAGTGTCCCTATTGACACTGAGGTGCCCAAGGCGCCTCAGGAGCAGTTGGGAGGGCCCTCTGGCCCTAACCCACCGCAGCTCATTTTGGCCATGCTCTGCGTCTGTACTCCAACTCTCTCAGTGGAGTTGTCAGTTCCTTTGATCTGACTTGATTTTTTTGTGGGAATTGCGGTTTTTTGAAATTTGAGTTATCTTTTCCTGCACATATCTCATGATGGTTCAAAGCGGGGTGCTGATTGGGTTCTTTAATTTTGGGGTTCAAATTTGGAGAATTGTGCGCTGCATTTTCGCCCATATTGTGGCTTAATTGTTCCTTAAAGTGTGCATGATTGATGTCGCTTGGTGACTCAGTTGAGTTGCCATAAAAATTTTCAACCTAGGCATATTGTTCTGATTGATTGGCTCAGTGTATATCCAAAATATCCTCTTGAATTTTTCTGGGGTTGATGGATGATTCCGCGTGTGCTGCCACCTTGGCTGCTGCCCGCTTGTGGGCTTTTTGTGCCACTTTGTGTTGTTTATTTGAAACTGGGTCCACAATGAAGTAAAGTCCATCTTCACCCCAGCGGAATGGGTGGTGGCCGTCAGTCATTCTGGCGAAGTTTTTGTTACTTTTGTCCATGGCTTCCTCACAGTCTTCTGCTTCCATTAAGCCCTCCTTCATGGGACATGCGTGTTCCCTGTGTCCCAATGAACCGCAGTGGTTGCATATAGGCGGTGCGCATTCTGGTGTAACTCAGAATGTGGATGACTGTCCCCCATCTGCAAAGTGAAACTCTGCTGTGTAGGTGATTCTTGATAAGTCATCTTCCACTTCAGGTAATGGGTTGATCACGGCAATAGATTTGCCTGTGCACAGGGTTGGCATCAGTCAAAATCATTGTAATTCAAGTTTCATGATTTCTCCGTTGGCTATGAGCCCTTTGTGGAGCTCCTCCTCAATTACCTTATGAGGAAGGTTGGTAGGGTGCGAGTCAAAGGAAATGAACAAAGTTTTTGCTTTGTTCCATCTGGTGCGCATGGTGTGCACTATTTTTTTGCCCTTGGGAAGGGCAATTTCAATGCAGACTTTTACTGTGGCATCACTTCTTCGGCTGTTTCAAAACCAATATTGATCCAGCCGTGGCCTATGTTGTTGGTGGCGACATATACCGCATGGGGGAAAGGGAGGGATGTGCCTCACATGTTTTCTCCCACAGGGTCAGGGATCATCCCCAAGGAAGAGTCGGAGCCCATGTTCCACCTTTGAAAGGGGTTGGTTACATTGGATATACATGTATTAATCTTGTTTTATAGTAGATACCATAAACCCAGATGGTGTCTGAGTTTTTGGTTTCTTGGCGGCTTGGGTTCCTGGTCCCCCTCCAGATCGTTTCTTGCCCTTGGGTGCACCGTTTTGCACACCTCTTGATGCGACGCTCGCCCAGGTTGTATTAGGTTTATTATTAAAATCGCCCATCTCTCCTGTGTGATTATCAAAAATTGCTGTTCAAATCGAATTGTAGTAAATAAAGTGATTGTTATGGGAACGAAAAGTGCAGTTTTAACATTTTCTGCTTCCAAACTTTTCTTTCTCATTGCAATCACTATTGCAACCTATTCAATTCAAGACTAAATCTAGTTTAATAATCTCACAGAGGAGATTAGTTCGCGCCCATGTCAGGGAGCAGTTGGGCAAGCAAGGTAAGAGGAGCAGGTGGAAGGCCCGCGGCCTCCAATGTTTGAAAACGCCCCAGAGAATCCCGGCAGAATAGACAAAAATCTTAAAAAACTGGCGGTCATGATTTCCCCAGAGAGACTTGCATGGCAAGCACAATGCAACCAGTACATCAACACGCCACACTCCCAACCACTTTTGTCGGTGGAATTTGGAGTCTGCATATATCTGGACATCCAAAAAACGGCCTTATGGGAAAATTTTGTGAAGATGTACACAAAATTTTCCTGACCGTGGTGTACGTCGCACCTCACTCCATGTCACACAGTTGGCTGGACCTAGGTTTTGAGAGCAAAAAAGCAGCAGATGAGGCTGCAGCCATGCGTAGTGATTGACCTCCCTGAAGGGCAATGGGTCGTCAAAACCAAATGCACCAGATGGACAAAATTAAACCAAATTCTCTCACGTTTGACTTTTTGCCTACTACAGTAAAATGTGACATTTTGGAACAACACTTGAAAGATGGTCTTGCCATATATGGCGAGATACAATCTTTCAAAATACAACGCTTCACGCTGATGCCACACCTGTGCACTGGCAAAGCCATCGCAGTTCTGACCCCAACTGAGGAGATCGCAAAGGACCTAACCCAGATCCTGCACTCCACTTTTACTGATATCGCAGGGCATACCACCCACCCATTCTGGGTGACCGTGGACAGCGCGCCCCCCATTTGCACCCACTGTGACACGTTTGGCCACAAGGCGCATGCATGCCCCATCAAGGAGGGCGTCACATTCCAAGAGCACCCCTCAGCGGCCATGGCAAATGGAGAGGTGCACTACAAACCAACCGCAAGCACCAAGGAGGCTTTCCCGTGGGGAGCACAAGGCTGCCTTATATAGGTAAAGCCTATCTCCCCGCAAGAACAGAAGAAGGCTAAGCAAGCCCATAGGGCCACGGCCAAGGAAATGGCCAAGGCCACCAACGCTATCTTACACTCACAATGCCAGGAGGACATGGAAACTTTCGCAGTGGAAGCAACTCGGGAATCAATCAACCAATCAGATTGGGAAGCCCATGCTGAGTGGGCCACTCAATCTGAGGATCTGGTGGGAGACTCAATCTCACCCAATTGTTGCACCCAAGCTCTGGTCAAAACTGACTTGGGACCTAATTCAACTGAAAAAAAAATTTGACCCACTCAATGGTGCACCAAACTCATCTGCACCACAAAAAATTCGTCCAACGTCAAGAAAACAAAAAGCGAAGGCCAAAGCCAATGTGACTCTTTCTGCAAAAATCAACAAAAACTCCAATAGCGTTGCTTCTAACACCCATGCTGCTGTGAAAGCCCGTGGGGACCTAGAAGAGGCTGGTGGGCCCAGGGGCCCTCCCCCTCACACCTAAGGTGCAATGAGGGAAACCTTCACTCTAGGGATGTTGAATATCGCTGGACTCAAGGCCTCCCCATCCTGGGCTAGGAAACTGAGTTTTTTACAACACAGTTTACCTGTGGATATCCTGGCCATCCAGGAGTCCCACTGTCCATGAGGTTCTGAGGAAACTTGGAAAACGATGCTCCTCCCATCCCTATCCTTTTGGGTGAAGCACTGTGGGGTGCTAATTCGGAAAAATAATTTTTTCAAATTTGTATCCTCAGAAACATTCCTAAATGGCTGAGTGCTCATTATCACCTTCTCGTGGGCCAACGTAGCGCACACAATTGACAACATCTATGCCCCAAATGGTGCACACAAGCATCAGGAATTTTCTCGTCGGTCAAATCCCTCCCACTACCCCCTGATTCTTTCCTAGTCAGCGACATGAACTGTTGGCTAACCTCACCAACGGACTGGTGGCCTCCCTCACCCCATGCCCCACAGGGTCACGTTGAACTATGCATTTTAAAGGCCACCCTTGGGTTAATGGATGCGCTGCCATGACATGCCCCGCTTTTTGAAGACATGACACGTCCCCACATCCACAATGGCCAATTAAGGTCCATGACCCGCATCAACCTTATTCTAACACCGGCGAAATTCCAACCCCACATCTTCCACTTCAAAATAACGAAAATAGAATTCTCCGACCACCGACTGGTCTCAATAACATACCACCTACCTGTCACAGTTGCTATGGCCCCATATTAGTGCAAAATTCCGCCCCCTGAGCTCGCGTTGCCAGGATTTTCCACGTGGGTGGAAGAGGCAACTTTGGTGAAAAAGTTTGTTGCACTGTTTTGCGCGGACCCCATTTCCACATGGGCAACTTTCAAAGAGGACACCATCCACCACTCTCGCCATCTCTCTTCCATATGCTCACAAGCCACACCGGCGGTTATCTCGCACGCTCTGAAAGAATTGGCACACTTGGAGTCCAATATTCCAGCTACAGGATACAGCCCTGCATGGGGCTGAAAGTGGGTGGAGGCAGCCACCCACCTCAACGCACTCAAAAGGCAACACAAACATCAGGTTTATGTTCAATACAGGGCCACACGCATCACAAAAGGTGACAAGTGCACCGCATATTTCTTTGAAAAAAAATTTGCACCACACCAGAGTGTGGCCTGCACACAGGTGCGAAGATCAGATAATTCTATTGCGGATACACCGGCCAAAGTGGCAATTGAAATGCAAAAATATTACTCTGAGTTGTACCAAGCCAAACCAATTCAGCCGGCTGAAGTGGCGGAATTTCTTGACTGAGCTCATATCTGCATCATTTTCTGATACCCAGAAATAATGAACTTAATTACTCTGAACGAATTATGGACAGCCATTTGTGGTGCGCCAAATTGAAAATGCCCAGGCCCAGATGGCATTCCATATAAGTTCTACAAAAAATATTTCAAATATATATCCCCACTTCTGCTTGCCTCACTTAACCAAAGCCTGTTGGAATCGCGCCTCCTACCAGGAGGACATGAGGCCTTTACTGTCACACTCTTCAAGAAAGGGGATAAGCTTGACTTAGCCAACTGGCACCCCATTTCTCTAACAAACACAGACACCAAAATTTTAACAAAAATTATGGCTAACCGATTAGGGACTGTAGCATCTGCCACCATCTCCCCAGAACAATTCGGTTTCATCCCCAGAAGGTCAATTTGAGATAACGTGCACTCTGTGGCTAATTTATGTCAGTCCACAGCCTCTGGGGCACTTTTATTCTTGGACCAACAAAAGGCCTATGATAGAGTAAACTGGGAATACCTAATGGCCTGCCTCCATCAATTCCGCCTACCCCCTCGCTTCATCAACTGGGTGATGCTGCTCACAGAATCTGCAACAATGGCAGTGCGTGGCCCTGGCTTCCTAATGGAATTAGTCCACCCTCAAAGGGGTTTGCGACAAGGGGACCCCCTCAGCCCACTCTTATACAACTTCAGCCTTGACCCACTACTGCGAAATGTTAATGCTCAACTCACTGGGGTCCATGTGCCAGGCCAAGCTCAAGTCAAGATATTGGCGTTCACAGATGATTGTGTGGTTAGGGTGTCTAATAATCAAGATGCACGCGCGCTTGAAGCTCTCATCCAGGAATATTCCCGGGTAAGCAATGCGTCACTGAACGCCTCCAAAACCGAAATCATCCTCCTTGGTCGGTTTCAGAACTGCTGGGCCCCAGCAATTAGTTCCCAACCTGGCCCATCTGCTCACCCACGTCCACGCCTTACTAACTCAACACACACCGCTCCACTGGTGCTCCCCTTCGTGCCACGTCCTACCATAGGACCAGTGCGCCATCTGGGCATGTGGATGGAGGCAGGCGGATATGCGTCAGCAGTAATGGAGTGCCATATTCTGGACAACGTGATGAAGCGAATCGCCTCTCTCAGAGCCCACCTTACTTCCCTTACTGGCAGGGTTGTTTTAGCCAACTCTATGCTCCTATCCAAAGTCTGGTTTGGAGCCCACGCCATCCCCTTCTTCCTAAGCTTCTTCAAATCCCTGTATGCTTTGCTGCAAGGATGGTTTTGGTCAGGCCGCCCTCCACCAGTGTGGCTAGAGGTCATGTTTGGCCCTCATCATCATGGTGGCATGGGCCTGCTTGACTTCAAAGCCCATGCTGCCAAGATCCTGGGCACCTGGATTGTGGCTGTCACCGCCCCTACACTCCCCTCCCAACACTGGTCCCGCGCAGCCCGCTCCAACTTCTCCTGAGCCTTTGGCCTCAACAATCCATTGAACCCCCACTCCCTGATGAAATACCTCGCATCACACACATCGGCCACAGGTCCTCACGGGACAAAAACCCACTACAAACGAATCCTACTCTCCATGCGGAGCACAGAGTGGAGAATTCATATTAGCGGACATACAACCCAAAGAGGTCTTCTCTCCTCAGTTCACACAAGAGGTACAGGGGCTACCCATCCATGATGGCGTGATCCTCATTCGGCCCCATGTCCTATCCAGGGTGGACTACCTGGACATGATGTACATCCCTTATTCCATTGAGACCCAAAAAACAATCTGGAAATATGTACATCACCCTCTGTTGCAGCCTCAAGTCCGCTCCCATGTGTGGCGCTGCCTGAGGCGGGTGTATCATACAGCTGAGCGCTCTAACGCTTTACACTCATCCTGTGTCGTGTGCGACCAGTATGGAACGCTGTTCCACCACCTGGAGAAGTGCCCCACCTCTAAAGTGATATGGCGCGAAGTTCAACAACTGCTGGGCCAGGATCAAACGCATCCCTTCAGTCTGTCAAGAGATATGTTTGCTCTATCAATAGCCTCCTCCCTTCCACCCTCCCTCCATGCTCTGGTGGTTGCAGTCTCCATGTGGACCATCCACACGATTGTCTTAAATGCCATCGCAGGCTCCACCCTCACCCTCCCAGAAACTGTCCACAGATTCCGGTCTCATTTGGTGGACCACTTTCAAGCGTGGATGTTTGGATACCTCCCACTGCGTCGCTGACAGCTGGTCTCCTCTTGGTTCCCAGTCTGGTTCATCAAATCAGACCCCTTCCTCCACACGTGCTCAATAGTGGCTACGGCCCCTTCACACGTTCCCTCCCCCTCCCCATAAGTGGCGTTCCCGCTGGCAACAAGAGATAGCATCGCTTCTCTGGGGTGCCTCCCCCAGTACTAAGTTTATCTGTCCTGAGTCATATTTGGAAGTGTCCGTCCCATGGTCAGCCTTCCCTGCAATAAATTTAAAATTTAAACATTTTCTGCTTCCAATTTTATTTTTGACATTACCTTTTTCAAAAAACGTTTACTGATCATCTGCAATATCTAGAAGTTTTATGCCAGCTTATTAAGGCTGATATCAAGATCAAGATACATATGTGTAACTTTTTCTGCAAGCTGGTTTATCTAGGGTTCATCATCATTGACATGGCTTGCGGCCCCAGCCAGCAGAGGTTGAAGCTATTTGAATGCATGACATGACCAATCAAGTGCAACGTTTTAGTATCTCTTGGAATAAATGGCCATTACTACCAGTTTGTAAAAAACTTTAGTAAGATAAGTAAGCCTCTATTCTATCTCCCCAAGAACAGAGTACCATTTTACTTTATTTAACTGAGGTAAGCTGACCAGGGGATAGACATTACTGAACTAAAACTAAAATCATAATTAAAACATAATAATTCAATCAAAACGCCCAAAATGGACAGATCAATTGAATTATACCTAACAAAATATCCAACCAGGTGGGCAGCAAATACTGCTATCCCTCCATGGTGGATGGGGAGGGGGGATCGGGGGGCTCATCTTCAGCTGCATCCATTTCATCCCAAAGTAGGGTGCATGTTAAGGCAGATAGTAAGGGTGTGGGGGCATCAGCAGTATGGGGTTTGATATCCTTGATGACTGGAACTTGTGAATAGTTGTCAGCCATCATAATGCCAACGATGTATTTAGCCAAAGCATCTTCAGATTTGAGGCGGGCATCTGGGAATTTAATGAATGTGGCAATGTTGGTTCAGGTTATTTTTGCTTTCAGATTCTGTGCTACTGTTACCATGTTCTGGATGGCTTCAGTGACGTTTTTGTGTAACGTTTTCATGTTGATCTTACTTTGTGCAGTAAGATTTTTGGGGCTGATGGGAGGTGAAATTCCTCCTGTGAGCGCAGCCACAGATTTGGTGGCACCTTTGCGGAGTGGACAGCAATTTGGTGTGGCAGCTACTTCTACTGCAAGCTGGTGGTCGCTGTAGAACAGTTTGGCATTAGGTTGTGGGACATATTTCTGAGGTGAGAATTTTGCATCCCATTCTGCATTTCAAAGCTGCTTGAGTTGCAGTGACAATTCTTCAACGACGTTACCTGATTCATCAATTTTATCCAATAATTCCCATGGGTTTTGGTTGAATTGGATTGGGGAATCAGCGTATAGTTGAGGTTTGTTTGATTATTTTGCAGATGCATGGGATTGAACTGGGATCTAATCCAATGTTTGATTAAATGAATTATTTATGGCATTGGGGCAAGGTGGATACTGATTGGTGGCTGCAGGTGCAGCTGCAGCATCAGGCATTGGAGGAGGGGAAGGTAGGATCATACCCCATGTCATAGTTGGCATGGGGTGGGCGGTGGATTGGTGGGCATTGGGCAAACTTTTGGCATCGGTGGAAGTTTCTGAGTATGGGCATTTACATTTCGAGTGGTCTAACTCAAAATAGGATGGACAAATTGTCCATCCGCCCTCAACGCGGGACCAGAACGGATGGTCAGGGGCAGATGGTGGCATAAGGTTGAATTGCCAAAGAAATTTTATTGAATTCAGGGCTGATTGTGGCATATGCCCAAGGCCCAGCGAGGCGTGTGGCCCCATTTGGGACCACAAATTGCAAGATGGGGTTGGCGCTGTAGGCTGCCAAACCTTCCATCAGCTCCTGGTGGAGCACTTCAGGGGGGGGTGGGTGGGCAAACCAGCGAACTGGACCACCAAGGTGGTGTCCATTGGGAGCTGGGTCTGAGTTGTTGGAAGGGGAATATTATTAATATTAATGGCATTGTTGCCACAATGGCTGCATCAGCTTCACAGGGGAAGCCAAGATCAAAGTACCCCTTATAGGGGCGGAAGTCAATCAAACAGGCTGGTGTCATCACCGCCTGAGCCATATTGATAATGGCTTGGTCATTGTAGGGGAAGAATTTCCCATACTTGACCCTAAGGCTGAAATGCATGTTGCTCCAGGGGAGCACCAGGGGGCAGTGGGGCACCGCTTGGGTTCAGGCAAGATTGGCATCGAGATCCTTGGGAGGAATGAATCATCCTAAGGGTTTTGAATGACTGGACGAGCCAGTCTGAGCGCGTTTTCCTGTTGGATGGAAAACGGAGGGGGGGGTTTGCCGCTGCCCCACGCTGGGACAGTTGGCGGGGATCTGACAACCTCATAGAAAGACTTCAGTGTGCGATTTAGTGTTCACTTTTAATTAACTATATAAATTGCTCATAAAGTTACGCTAAGCAGAGAGAGTAAACTTAACAGAGTACCGTTTTATTAGACTGGGAATTGCCAACTAATTCTTAAAACTCAGGCTTTACCTTACCCAAGAGCCATGTTAAAGAACCCTAATTTAAAAATGTTCATAATTTAAACTGATCACTATCTCAAACCATTGGGCTGTGTTATCGCAATTCATTCTGAGTGGTATTGAGAATGACATGGTATACTACAGCTTAATGTAAAATATCTATGAATTTAATCTATTTTAACTGAGAAGGAGCATCTGGCAGTCATATAAGCATATAAATAATTGCAGTTTTATATTTATGGAGTGCATTTTACCTTGGTAGCCAATCATGCCTACATGAATTGGTTACAGAACCTAAAAGAGCAGAAGGGCAGTCGGCCTGGCAAGCTTGAAATTGCAGGCATACATTTATAAAATTATCATTGTCCAAGCATAAAGCATCAAAATGCTGATGAATTATCTTGTCTCCTCACCAGGCCCTAGTAGTAGATGTGTCAAATGATTTAAGTAATAAAACGCTAACCCAATAATATGACAAGGAACAAAAGGAAGTTTACCAATTACTATTATTTTATAAAATGAACATTTTTGTTAAAAATGGAAAGCTATATAAACTCACCAACAATCAGTAACTATGGATATGTAAGGCCTCGGGTGCCAGCTATCAAGCTGGACATGGGTGTGCATCCCTTTATAACTAAGAAAGGTTCATTTTTAAAGCCTTTCCCCTCATTCAGATTTCTAACCTATGGAATAACCTGGATGATAAATGGGTAGCTGCTGCCCCTCCCTCCTTGTCATACATTTTTCCCCATCTACCCCCAGCCCAAATTCAATCAAGTCTTACAATCGTCAGGTTTTTTAAAAAACCAAACACCTTTTTGAAAATATTAGAAAAATTAAGTGACCCCACACCAAGTCCCCATTTCCTACCCCCAAAAGTTGATTTACCCAGAATCCAATATATATAATGAAAACATCTACTTAAAATACATTCCCTGAATGACTGGCATCTGAAACCTTTAAGTCTGATAGTTCAATCAATTTAGGTAAGTGGGTGATAATTTGCAAACATTAATATACTGAAACTATCAAGTCTGATAAGTACTATCAATTGGGTGAGTGGGTATTAATTGGCAATAATAACTAATAAGTTCACCAAATTTCTTACCTAAAAACTAATTGAGTCTGATAGGTTAATCTATTTGGTTAAGTAGGTGAGATTTGGGAAATAATATCAAATAATTTACAAAATTTCTCACCTTAAACTAAACAAATATCAGTTAGAGTTTTAAGTAGATAGTAAATTTAGTATAACCAGCGCATCATCCACAAGGGCAACAGCAAAGCAGTTAGTCTGAGTGGCTCAAACATAGTGCTGGAACAGCCTTTAGGCTATAACAGTTTAAGCTTATAAACCTGAGCAACGCCAGGTAACTCCGCTTGTAAAAAGTAAAAATTGTCATTTATAATCATCTGGTAAATTGTAAACCCAAGGAAAGCTAGGAAATTGGCTAGATTCTTAAATTAAAATAGAACAAAAAGTAAGATGTAAAAAAGTGCGTTTGAGATGCAGGGTTTCAATCCCCATGTCTTCTGCGTGCAAAGTGGGTGCTCAAACAAATGAACTAATTTTTTAAATTGAAAAACTCCATACTTTATATGAAAAATTGAAATTAAAGTAAGAGGGGAGGGCGGAACAAAGGCGATTCAGCTGAAGAAAAAGGACTAGGAATTTGGGCTGCTAGGGACCTAGCACCCCAAACTATTGCTGATTGGTATTGCCATTGTTAGCCATCATTTAGCATCAGTGGCTTACAGGCCATTAAATCTTTAATTGATTCATTGCTTTATTGCATATGACGAGCAATCTGATGGGAAAAGCCAAATGCATGGCTTTGTAACACCCAGGGATTAGGCATGAGAATTTTATGATCAATTGGAGCTGATTGGAGATAATTTGAATGGTCTTTAACACCAAACCTTTGTGATGGGGCGCTCATTGGCCAAACTCTTGGCAACAAGAGCTGAGTGTATCACCCATACACAATAATGGTAGATGAAGGCTTGCAATTGGATTGGGGATGATCGCAGGGCCTTTGCAAAAAAGGTCATGTGATGGATGCATTTCCATAAGCGATTGTTCACCCAACATGATGTAGTGCATTGTGGACTAATATTTTTGAACATGGCGCGTTCATAATATTTTTGAGTGATATCTGCTTCCAATTCATCGCATACAGGGCACTCCTTGTGTGGGTAATCCAGCCTGCTGTGTTTACTGAATTTTAACATGCAATGGAGGATGCACTAAGTTACCAACCGTTGCTTGGCCATTACCAGTTAGAAGTTCAGGCCCAAGATCAACTCCTTCATTTGGTAGTTGGTTTCATGGCCTTCAGTTGCCCAGTCATTCAATATTTGTGGTTGAACAGGTGGGTTGCTCCTGGGTTTTGGAAGTTAATCCCCGTATTTTGATCTGGTTCAATTTGTAGCTGATTTTGATTGCCTTGGCGACATATTCATGGACAATTCAATTTCATTCTTCCCAATTTGTTGTAGAAATCATTGCGGAATTATGGGCCTCGACATCCCTGTGGATTTGGTCAGCATCCCAATCTATTAGTTCAAATGTCCAGCTGCCTAGGCACACTTCCTGATTGCATAGTTGCCATTAATGTGAGGTGTCTTTTTGGGAGGATATTTGCAGGTGGCTTGCCATCTGATCGCATAGTGAGCTGGGTGAGACCAGCTCCTGAAGGCCCTGATCTCTAGCCCAGTTCATTCTCCAAGCTAGGGTTGGGCAATGCATGTGCATTTTCATCAGTTTAAGGAATGATTTCACCCATATCTGCTGATCTTATAATCCAAAATCCAGAAGTCCCACGCCTCCTTCAGACTTCAGTTTAGAAAGAGTTTCTAGTGCTATCAGTGCTGCTTTTGTATTGAACCATAGGAAGGTTCAGAGCATTGTCCAGTTTTTTTCTCTAGGTTTGGGCTCATTGGCAGCACATGGGCAATATACCACAATTTTGAGAAGATTAATACATTGATTGCCAGCACTTTCTCCCTGAGGCATAATCTGGCATGTTTCCAGCATGCCATTTGGATTGATAGACTCAATAATACCTCTTGCTATATTTCCAGTACCACTGTCCTCTTATTGTTAAAGAGTATCCTGAGGTATCAGATCATCTGGGAGTTCATGATCGGTGTTGTGTTGGTCAGTGGGCTGAAGCTTGGGATGCTGATCCTCATTACAGAGGTTTTTGCCGAGTTTATTTTTGCATTTGACACTAACTGGTATAGGTCCAGTAGCTCCTCTGAGCCCTGTAGGTCAGTCAGTGAGCTAATACCTACCACTGTATCATTGGCAAAGTTTAAAATTTTAGCAGCATTTGGTTGGTGTGGACTAGGCCCTGGAGTCTCGCACCCTTTGCTGCCAATAAGATGTTAACTGCAAAACTGAACAAAATCAGTG